>WOXC01006966.1:0-237042 GCA_011680675.1 Gymnobelideus leadbeateri
TTTCTATGACACAAATATGGTACTGATTCCTAAATCAGGAAGAGATAAAACAGAGAAAGAAAATTATAGACCAATCTCCCTCATGAATTTAGACGCAAAAATTCTAAATAAAATATTAGCCAAAAGACTCCAACAACTTATCACAAAAATAATACACCCTGATCAGGTAGGATTCATTCCAGGAATGCAAGGATGGTTTAATATTAGGAAAACCATCAATAAAATTGAGCATATCAACAACAAAACTAGCAAAAACCACATGATCATCTCAATAGAAGCAGAAAAGGCTTTTGACAAAGTACAACATCCATTCCTATTAAAAACACTAGAAAGCATAGGAATAAATGGAGCCTTCCTTAAAATAGTTGCTAGCATCTATCTAAAACCATCAGCAAGTATTATATGCAATGGGGATAAACTAGAAGCCTTTCCAATAAGATCAGGAGTGAAACAAGGGTGTCCACTATCACCCCTCTTATTCAATCTGGTACTAGAAACACTAGCAGTAGCAATTAGAGAAGAAAAAGAAATCAAAGGAATCAAATTAGGCAAAGAAGTGACCAAGCTGTCACTCTTTGCAGATGATATGATGATATACTTAGAGAATCCTAGAGAATCAAGTAAAAAATTACTTGAGACAATAAATAAATTTGGCAAAGTTGCAGGATATAAAATAAACCCACATAAATCCTCAGCATTCCTGTACATCTCTAATAAAACTCAACAGCAAGAGATAGAAAGAGAAATCCCATTTAAAGTCACTGTAGACATTATAAAATATTTGGGAATCTACTTGCCAAAACAAACCCAGAATCTATATGATCACAACTACAAAACACTTCTCACACAAATAAAAACAGATCTAAATAGTTGGAAAAATATCAATTGCTCATGGCTAGGTCGAGCTAATATAATAAAAATGACAATTTTACCCAAACTAAATTATATATTTAGTGCCATTCCAATCAATTTACCAAAAAACTACTTTGTAGAGTTAGACAAAATAATAACAAAATTTATTTGGAAAAACAAACGGTCTAGAATATCAAGGGAATTAATGAAAAGAAATGCTAGGGAAGGTGGACTAGCTATGCCAGATCTTAATCTGTATTATACAGCAGCAGTCATCAAAACTGCTTGGTACTGGCAGAGGTGTAGAGTAGTGGATCAATGGAATAGATTAGGTGCAGGAGACCCAGCAGTTAATGAATATAGCAATCTATTGTTCGATAAACCCAAAGACCCCAGTTTTTGGGATAAGAATGCACTATTTGACAAAAACTGCTGGGAAAACTGGAATACAGTATGGCAGAAACTGGGCATAGATCACTATCTAACACCATATACCAAAATCAAGTCTAAATGGGTGCATGATCTAGGTGTAAAGGATGATACTGTAAGCAATTTGGGAAAGCAAGCAATAGTTTACCTGACAGATCTGTGGAGAGGGGAAGATTTTAGGACCAAACAAGAATTAGAGAGCATTATAAAATGCAAAAGGGATAATTTTGATTACATTAAATTGAAAAGCTTCTGCACAAACAAAGCCAATGTAACCAAGATCAAGAGGGAGGTGGGAAATTGGGAAAGAATTTTTACAACCTGTGTCTCTGATAAAGGACTCATTTCTAAAATTTATAGAGAATTGAGCCAAATCTATATGAATACAAGTCATTCCCCAATTGAGAAATGGTCAAAGGATATGAATAGGAAGTTTTCAGAGAAAGAAATTAAAGATATCTATAAGCATATGAAGAAATGCTCTAAATCACTATTAATTAGAGAAATGCAAATCAAAACAACTCTGAGATACCACATCTCTCCAGTCAGATTGGCTAAGATGACAAAACAAGAAAGTGACAAATGCTGGAGAGGATGTGGGCAAATTGGAACGCTAATACATTGCTGGTGGAGTTGTGAACTTATCCAACCATTCTGGAGAGCAATCTGGAATTATGCCCAAAGGATTATAAATAATTTCATACCCTTTGACCCAGCCATACCACTCCTAGGGTTATATCCCAAAGAGATCATAGTAGTGGGAGGAAGAACCATATGTACAAAAATATTTTTAGCAGCCCTTTTTGTGGTTACAAAGAATTGGAAACCAAAGGGGTGCCCATCAATTGGGGAATGGCTAAACAAGTTGTGGTATATGAATGTAATGGAATTTTATTGTGCTATAAGAAACTAGGAGGTGACGGATTTCATAATTACCTGGAGAGACTTATACAAACTGATGCTGAGCGAGAAGAGTAGAATCAGAAGAAATTTGTATACAATCACAGACATACCATATCTGTGACGACCAACTATGACAGACTGGACTCTTTTCAGCAATGCAGTGATATAAGTTAATCCCGAATGACTCAAGAAAGTGAGAAATGCGCCATCCAGAGATATAACTAGAAAGAACTGAGCCTGAATCCTGATGGAAGCAAACTAAATGATCTTGTTCTTCTCATTGTTTGGTTTTACTTCTTCCTTACCATCTTTCATTCCACCTAGTACAATATGCCTTTGTAATTGGAATAATGTTTAATATGAATGCATTTGTAGACCCTATACTGTACTATATGATGTCATGAGGGGAGGGGGGAGGGAAGTAAAGGAAATTTGAAAATCAAGGAACTATGGAATTGAATCTTGTTAACTGAAACTAAACTAATAAATTAATTAAAAAAAATAAATGCTAGTTGATGGAGTTTCAAAAAAAAAAAAAAGTGAGAGCTCTCCTCAGAGACTGAGGTAGGGTGTGTGTGTGTGTGTGTGTGTGTGTGTGTGTGTGTGTGTGTGTGTGTGCATGTGTGTGTGTGTAATAATTATGCAACTAGGTGTTCAGGGAAATGTCAATTTCTTGTTCTTAATATATCTTTGTGGTAAATATTCCTTTATAAAAATTAACCTATTAGAACTAGTTAAATAGACTTGAGATACCACTCTCTGGACCCATAAAATTGAGGGGAATACAATCAGTAAGGGTTCTAGCCATTGGCAGAAATAAGAGGTCCTCCCATCTCCCTCAGGGTATCAGAAAACTCTGGGGGGAAAGGGGATATAATACATTTGTATTTCACATATTGGACCTAGAGTAAACCCACTCATGCCTATATCTATATCTATCTATATCTATATCATATCTATATCTATATCTCTCTGTATCTGTATCTATCTACATCTATACTTATATCTATATATCAATATATATCTATTTCATGCCTACATCTATATCTATATCTGTATATGTATCTATCTACTCATGCCTGTATCTATATCTATATCTGTATATGTATCTATCTATATCGATATCAATATCTATATCTATCTATATTATATCCATATCCATATCATATCTATATACATATCCATGTCTATATCTATATTTGCATATATCTATATCTATCTATATCCATATCCATATCTCTCTATATCCATATTTATATCTATATCTGTATCTGTATCTATATATCCGTATCTGTATGTATATCTATATATCTACATCTATATATCTATACATATGTGTCTAGATTTTTCATGTGTATTGTATAAATACCTCCATACAGATAGACAGGCAGATGGACAGAGAAAACGGCAGCATGATCTCACATTGATATATATGACTTTCATGACTTTGGGCATGAAACTTAAACTCAGTGCTATATGCGACTCTCTAAGATTGTAGTCACAGAAAAGGGGTAGACCTGCATTAGTAGAGAGAGTTTTCTGGAAACAACAAAAGAATCATAGGCCCAGTCCTCATCCAAAAACACTCTACAAAAACACACATGATCAATAGATCTGTTTGTCTGCCTATTTCTATCACCTATTTTTCTATCTTCACCACAACTACTATCATCATCAATCATAGTTATCATCGTCATCATTCTCTCTCTCTCTCTCTCTCTCTCTCTCTCTCTCTCTCTCTCTCTCTCTCTTCCTTCCTCGCTCCTTCTTCTTCTTTGATTTTCTCCCTTCTCCATACACAAACCAAGTAGAAGGTAATGGGGTGGGGTTGTTATAAGAGAATGAGAAAGATTAAATCACTGAAGACCACATATAGATATCAATACATAAGCTGAATTTTAAATGAAAATGGGGATTCTAAAACAGATGGAGGCAGAGGAAATTTGACATATGAGGGACAGTGCAGGTAAAATCCAGGAAACAGAAAATGGGTTGTTTTATGTAAGAAACAATAAAAATGAGCCTCTTGGATGGACTGTACACTTCATGAGAGCAAGTCCTTTCTAATAAGAAGGCAAAGAAAGGTAGTTGTTGTAGAAGAAACATGAGAGAAGGCAAGAATACCTCCATGCCATGATCAGTCATCAAGGAAAAACTTCAGTGGAGACATTGCTATTAATACATGATTCTTTTTTTTTCTTTACAAAGAAATTTATCTTTATTTTTAGAAGTTCAATTGGTTAAAAATCAATTGATCCTTTAAAACTTGATATTCCAGTTTTGTCTCTTTAAGCTCATTTGAAACCTGATATTTTAATTATTTCACTTCTATTTTTTAATTATTTAAAAACATTTAAACCAATGTAAGGTAAATGCTGGTAAATAAATTTAAGATGATTCTAATATGGTCTCACTTGTTTAAACTGATTTAAAATTGTGTTTCTAATCATTCTTATTACTAGTATTTTGGTTTTATTGTCCTAAAAGTTTAAACAAGTTCTAATATGTTGAGACTCTAGAAAAAAGTTATTACTTTGTTTTCATTATTAGAGTTTAAACAGTTTAAATTCTTTCAGACCAGATTGAATACTATTAAACTAACTTAAAAAGACTTTAATCTGTTTTTGATGCTTTCAATTGTTATTTATGACCATTTTTATTTCTATTATTTTTATTTTGTTATTATTAAAAGGTCCAGACACGTTTTAACCAATACAAACTGTTTCAAATTAATTTGAATCTCTTCAAACGAATTCAAGCAAATTCAAAACTATTTACACTCTGTGTAAATGTAATTATTGTATCTCTTTTATATAATATTTTGAAGCTGTTTTTAGACTATATTTTTAAAAATTTACAGAAGTTAATGTTCAGATTGTTCCTCATTTAAACAACATGTTCCTTTTAAAAAACAATTCCAACTGTGATTTAAGATTATTCTTATAACTTTTTAAATTACACAAATATCACATCAGTTATCAGTGGTTGAAAATGGTTGAAAGCTGTTCAAACTGATGTCAGTTTTCACCTAATTAAACAGTTTGAATGCAATTTATATTCATAAATTTATTTCTATCATTTGTTTACATGGCTTAAAAGTTATTTCATGTAGCTAAAATATGATTGGTTATAGTACCCCTTTCCACAATAACATAAAGATAATGATTATTATTATTATTTCTTTTCCCAAGCCTACAGTAAAGGGCTAAACCTCATCTTGGTGGAAGTGACCTTGGATTTACTATGCTTTGAGTATAGGACCATTGATGGATTGCTTATTTTTAATTCAAGGATCAGCCTTATTAAGTCCATGGAAATTCATCATCAGATTGGCTGCAGGGTGATGAATTGGTGAAAGGGAAGCCACAGCAAGTTTGAAAACAATTTACTAAATTACAGTGGGGATACATTCTGTAAAGTGTGGAGGTATTCCCACACCAACCAAATCCAACATCATTGAAGGACTGAAATATCCTTATTATTTTATTTTTCTTATTTAAAAACAAAATTGCTCCAAACCAAACTGAAGCAATTCAACTTTAAATTTCAAGTTAAATCTTTTGATGGCAGTTGCAGGCAATTCAAATTGCAGATTATGATTATTTTTATGACTGTTATTTGTTATTTTTAAAGAAAAAAATCCAAAGAATTTTAAACTAAACTTAGTCAGTTCTAACTTGTTTACTCTTCCCAGATGCCTCTTCACAGAGCAGGAATGGAGGTGACTTTGGTTATCAAGCTTTCCATCAGGTGTAGTTTAAACTCTTGAAGTTTCTTCTAAACTGGGTAGGTTTCAGGGATGCACCTGGTGATGAATTACTACATATGCCTCCTTAGGACAAAAATAACAAAGTTGGCCCCTGGGTGGTGATTTTTTTTTTCAGCTATAACATAATTCTCAGACTATCTATTGAGTTGTAATGGGGATAAGATATGTCTAAATGAAAGGAGTTACCAAGCTGATAAAATCACAGGTACTTGAAATATTGAAGTATTTTGTTCCTATTATAAAAACAATTCAAACTAGTTTCACTTGCTTCAAACGTGATAGAACAAGTAAAAAATCACTTTAAACCATTTCAGAATTATTTAATCTGCTTTGAACTAGAGATTACAATCATTTTGTAATTCAATTATTTTATCATATAAAATTTAAAATGTTGATTTCGTTAAAGTGCTTTTAAATGGTTTGCACCAGTTGATATTTATTTAAACTAGTGCTGACCTGTTTATACTTTTTAAAAGTACTTACAACTATCATGTTTATTGCTCTTCATTTATTTTTATTATTTTAAAGTTTAAACTAGGATGAAAATGTCTCTTGCAAATGTGGCTATGGATAGGAGGAAAGTTCATGATCAGATAAGGGATAGGGGGCAGAGCATTGTAGAAGATAAAATGGACAATGTTGATTGCATTAAATGGAAAAAGTTTCTCATAAACACAATCAATGCAGGCAAAATAAGAGAAATAATTCTCTGGTAGAAAAATCTCAATAGTTAGTTTCTCTGATAAAACTGTTATGAGTGATATAGAAGGAAATGGTTCCAATATATAATAATGGTAGCCATTCCACAATAGACAAAATGATATGAAATGGCAGTTTTAAAGGAAGAAACACAAGTAATCAATGGTCATATAAATGCTCCACTCACTAATAATTAGAGGAGTACATATTAAAACAATTCTTAGCTTCCATCTCATGTTCATTGGGTTGGAAGAAGGAATAGTGGTAATTGGTGAAGGAGCTATGGGAAAAAAAGGAATACTGGTGCATTCTTGGTGGAGCTAGGAGTTGTTCCACTAATTTGAAAAGCAATTTGGAACTCTATACTAAGTCACCAAGCTATAGTTCCCTCTGACCCAGCCATAGCACTATTAGGCACACACCCCAAAGAGATCAAAGAAGGAAGAAGAAGACTCAAAAGTATGAAACAACACTATTAGGCACACACCCCAAAGAGATCAAAGAAGGAAGAAGAAGATTCAAAAGTATGAAACAATTTATAGCAGCCATTTTGGTTAGAGCACATATCAATAAACAAAGGAGATGTCTATATTGTTGAGGAATGGTCAAGCAAATGATGGTATATGAATGAAATAGAACATTATTATGCTGTAAAAAATATTGCAAAAGATCAGAAAATCCTAGGAAGACGTATAAACCGTAGAGATTAAAGTTAGCAGAACTAGAAGAAAAATTCATACAGAAAAACAACAACAAAAGCTTTGTGAAGAATAAACAGCTGAAAAACATTTGAGAATTCTGATCAATATAATGACCAGTCATGATGCCAGGGGCCTAATCATGAGGCCCTCTTAACATAGGAATGATCAGCCCCAGCTACAGGATAAGGTATACATTTTTGGGCAATGAAAGTGTATAGATTGGTTTTGTTTGACTATACATCTATGTTTATTTGTTATGGGGATTATGATCTTCCCTTTGTAAATATTTTTGGATATATAGGTCCTTTTGCCTTTTTCTTTGGTTTGGGATATAGATCTGTTGGGGATATAGACCTAGTGTTCATACCGGGTCAAATGGTATGCACAGTTTTATAGGCCTTTGGTCACAGTTCCAAATTATTCTCCAGAAATGTTGGTTCATAACTCCAACAGTGGATTAGTGTACCTATTTTTCCCACATCTCCTCCAGCATTTAAAATTTTTATTTTCTGTAATGTTAGCCAATCTGATAGGTATAGGGACGTATCTCAGATTTGCATTTTAAATTTTTGATTAATGATTTTTTTTTATCTTTGGATAGCTTTGATTTTTTTATTCTGGAAATTGCCTGTTCATATCCTTTGACCTTTTATAAATTAAGAAATGACTCTTATTTTTAATTCCACTTTTTTTCATCCAGAGGATTGTATTCAGTTTTGCTGGGTACATTATTCTAGGATATAATCCTAGCTCCTTTGCCTTACAGAATATTATATTTTAAGTGCTCTGCTCCTTGAAAGTGATAGCTACTAGGTTTTGTATGATTCTGACTACATTTTTATGATATTTCAATGATTTCTTTCTGAATACTAGAAGTATTTCCTCCTTGACTTAATAGCTCTGAAATTTGGCTATAATGTTCCTGTAAGTTTTCATTTGGGGATTTCTTTCAGGAGGTAATTGGTGCACTCTTTAAAATTCTATTCTGTCATCTGATTCTAAGATATATGTATATTTTTTCCTTTAATATTTGTTTAAATATCATATCTAGGCTCTTTTTTGATTATCACTTGTACATGGTTTAAAAACTATTATCTTTCCTCAGACTATTTTCTAAGTCAGCTTTTTTTGTAATGGACTATTTCACATTTTCCATATTTCTTTTCATTTTTACTTTGTTGTTATTGTTTTCTGGTATCTCATGGAGTCATTCACCTCTGCTTGACCAATATTACTTTTTCAGGAATTATTTTCTTCAGTCAGGTTTTGTAGTTCCTTTACCATTTGACCATTTCTGTTTTTAAAGAGTAATTTTCTGAAGCATTTTTGTGCCTCTTTTACCAAACTATTATCATTTCATTATCATCTTGCATTACTCTCATTTCTTCTCCCATTTTCCCTTTAATGCTCTTATTTAATTTTTTAAAATTCTTTTTGCTCTTAAAAACCTGCTTTATCTCTTCTATAAATTCCTGATGGGCTTGTGTATGGTCTGTATTTTTTTTTCTTTGAGGATTTGCTTGTAGATTTTTTCATGTAGTTATTTTCTTGTGAATTTCTATCTTAAGTTTCAATGTCACTATATAATTTCTTATGATCAGATCTTCTTGTTGTTGTTCACTCATTTTTCTAGCCTGTTTCTTGACTTCAAACTTTATTTTAGAGTTGTGCTCTGCTCACCTTGGGAAAGGGAGTATCACTGTCCCAAGTTTCAGTCTTTTTCCCCTCCTAGTAATTTTACACCCAGTTCTGGTTATCCATAAGTTTTTGGTGTTCCCAGGTTGGTATGATATGAGGATTTGTGTGATCACTGTTCTGGTCCACATCCTGGTTCTTGTCCAGGTAACCTCCCTTTTCCCTTGTGATCATAAGTGTTAGTATTCCTCTAGCCTGGAACTGTAACCAAGGCCACTCTTCTTCTGGACCATAAGAACTCCTTTCCTCTATGGAACTGCGATGCAGAACTAGGAATGGGCAATGTAGCTGCCACAGTGTACCTTGTCTGTACCCTGTACCCTAATTTCTTTCTCTTTCTGGGTAGTGAGAGTGCTTAGTACTGCTACAGCTACTGCTGTTGTTGCTGCTGCCTCCACTACTGTTACCACTGTGCTGTGTTCCAGGCCAGCTCCCACCCCAATGCCATAGACCTCTCCTTCTGATCTCCTGAGTTGTTCTGGGATGGAAAAAAATTCCTCGTCCCAACATTTATTGGCTATGTTGCTTCAGAGTTAAATTTAGTGTGTTATTTTAAAGTTGTTTAGAGGGGGGAATTTGAGTAGAATGCTTCCCCTACTCCACTATCTTAGCACTGCTCTTCAGGAAGTTGTTATCCAAAGCCTTTTTGGGAGCCAATGCTGATGAAACCACAAGAATGAAGGGTGCTGCCCATTTTGTAGGATGCAAGATTTTCTCAGACTGTGACTATGTTTTGCCTCTCTACTCTATATCTTATAGCCTAAGTGACTAGGTACCTTAAAGTTGAAAACACGGAATATATATACATACACACAGAGGGCAGCAGCTGTTTGACATGTCATCTGATACTTCTGCCCCTGACACTGAGGAGAGACCTGTGTAAGAAGCTGAGAAATTATTGAAAACCCTTCTCTTTTACAAGGAATAGATCCCTGTACCAACCTCTGGTGTTGGCCAATGTACTAAGTTAAAAAGAGGCCAAATCTGCAGGAGGTTCCACTGAGGTTCAGAACTTATGAGCCTAAGAAATCTCAGCCCTTTGGGTCAGACATAACAGATGAACTTCTTGTTGTTTTGTTTTCTGGATGAGGTGTTCAGTAACTGTGGCTTTCTTAAACATCAAGTCAGTTTGTCTTCAGCTGTCTGGAATTTCCAGAAGGCCTTTACATTCTTTTTTGTTTTTTGCCTTTTTGGAGGGCAATTGGGGTTAAGTAACTTGCCCAAGGTCACATGGCTAGGTTTTTGTTTGTGTGTGCATTAAGTGTCTGAGGTTGGATCCTAACTCAGGTCCTTCTGACTCCAGGGCCGACGCTCTACTCACTGTGCCACCTAGCCGCCCCTAGGCCTTTACATTCTTTAACCACATGTGTGTTTGTATTCTGTACTTCTCCTCCCCCAAATACATATACCCCAACCCCAATTCATTTTTGTGAGGAATAGGAAAAAAAACAAACCTACTATTCATCTCTCCCTGCTCCTCAGTTTCCCAAAATGGCCTATCAAATTTGTCATTTCCCAAACACATGCTTATCAAAGTAAGAAATGATTAAGCCATGTGATAACTGAAGTGCATACGAGAAATTTTAATATGATTAATACAGGGAAAAGGACCAGCAATAGAAAGAATAGCAATTAATAGAGACAGAATACTTGCTCAAAGTGGATTCCTCTGAAGTCAGGATGCCTCATAAGGGTCCAACAGAAAAGAATATTCAATGACAGAAGGGAATAAAGTGACTGAGAAATAGAGAGGGCTAAGGAATCCAAGGATGAGAATAGTGTCTGTTAGGCAGCCCTGACCTTAGGCTAAATCATGAAGAATTCAAAATTTACTTTTGTCAACATACATATTCCTACATTTCCTATTCCCTTCTGTAACATCTTATTTGACCTATTCCCCTCCAAAGACCTTCAGTGTTCTGCTCCTTCCAAGTTCTTTTGATCAGGTAGGGAACTAACAAGTTGATTCATTCAACATGGTAGCCATTCCAGGGGTATTGGCCTATTGATTTACGCAAAGTATCTTATTAAGTAGAGCACTGAACCTGGAGTCAGAAAGACATGATTTTCACTGATGACTTTGGTACTTACCAGCTTTCTGATACTGGCCATCTCTCACAACCTCAGTTTTCTTGTCTGTAAAGTGAGTATAATTATACCTGTTGTAACTACTACATAAGGTTTGTGTGAAGCCTAAATGAAATATGTTATAAACTTCAAAGTATTATATGTCAGTTATAATTTAAAATAATTTAAAAGAATAATTTTAATAATAGAATTTAAGTTTCTATGGTGTGTATAGGAGAGAAATCTGGGATCAGATCCTTCTTGAGATTATATAAATCACCTGGTACAGTCAGCAAAGTACTTTATGGACTCTATAAAGCTAGCTCTGCTGGAAGGACATAGCTCCAAAGAAAGTAGGAGCATAGGGTACAGTATAATATTTAAAGAAAAACATAAACGTCATGGAGGAAAGGAATATTCAAGAAAAAAGAAAAAAAGAGTTTACTCTTATGACAGAAACATTCCATGCGGACAGTCTGTCATCAGTTGACCTACAATGCACTTGATATTCTAGGAAGATAGCAAAAAAAGATGAAATATTTGTAGTAAGCTAAATGAAGGGCAATTGAATATCTACTTTGAATGGATGAAAATACAAAGAGGAGAGAATTGTTTTATCTAGTTTTAATTTAATGTACCTATTAAATGAGGAAAAATAAAACCCTTTCCTATTTTGACTTAAGTTATTTCATTTTTAATAAAGAAAAAAGATAAATATTTGTCTCTGTATTTGTGTGTCTTTCTTTCTCTGTCTCTTTCTCTGTCTCTGTGTCTTTTTCTTTCCCAAATACACATATTCATGCATGTGCTTCAATATATACCCACATATACTTAGGCATGGAAGCCTTCTTTCTTTCTTTCTTTCTTTCTTTCTTTCTTTCTTTCTTTCTTTCTTTCTTTCTTTCTTTCTTTCTTTTTTCTTTTTTTCTTTTTTTTTTTGTTGGTGTAAGTATCTCCCATCAGTATGGATTAATGTAATGGAAATGCAAATTTATAGATCTTCCCTGCCCCTAGGCCCTTTGATTGGTTTAAGAGACTCAGAGAAGCTTCCTTGATTTGAAAACATACTCTGCCCCCTAATAGGCTGAATATGGTCATATGAAGCCTGTGGCAGGAGGCTTGGTTTTCAGGAATGCCTACACCTTGATCCTGTGTGATTGGGCAGTGGGTCAAGAGGGTGGTTACATTCTCTGAGCCAGGAGAAGGCTATATAATCCCTGATTTGAGGCTTTGCTTTGGGGCTCAATTTGAGAAGTGTTGTATGATTTGACCAGATGAGACTCTGGGCAGCTGTTGAGAGCCCCCTGGCTTTGAAGGCCCAGATGTTGGTGCTTCCCTCTCTGGTGGCTGTGATTTGGTATTGATGTAGAGGTTAGATAGTTTCAAAGTCTGTCTGCTTGATCTGTTTGTTTCTCTGTCTTATAAGTTCTGTCTGTGTGCTTTGAGGTTTAGGGAGCTGACCTTTTTCCCCCTGAACTAGATAAATGATAAGTATTTGATTGATTAAAGTAGGCTTGTTGGGCCATTTTGAGTTGCTTTCCTTTGGTGGAGCAGATCTGGGAATCTGTGTTGGCAGCCACCCTGGGGATGTTGGGGTACTTGCTGCTACAATTATTGCCTCTATAAATTATACTTTTTCAGAGCTACCTGTGTCGGGGAAAAATTAAAGGATTTGCCCAGGTGCCACAGAGACATTATGTGTTAGAAGTGGAAACAACCCAGATATCCCTTACCCTGGGGGAAGATCTCTATTTATATGCCATGCTTTTTCTCCAAATATCAGCTACTAAGGCTTCCACTCCATTTCTGCTTCTCACCCCATGGACCACTGGGAATTAGAAAACTTAGAAATATGAGAGAGGGGGTGGCTAGGTGGTGCAGTGAGTAAGAGCGCTGGCCTTGGAGTTGGGATGACCCGGGATTGAATCCGGCCTCAGAAAATGAGCACCCACAAATAAATAATGACTAGTCGTGTAACCTTGAGCAAGTTACTTAACCCCAATTGCTTTAAAAAAAAAAAAAAAGGAAAGAAATATGAGAGTGCTTGCAAGAAGAGTAACTTATTTATATTTTAGGAAACAAAAGACTTCGAAAATCTTAATGATGTCATGAATCAAGAAAAAAATTAAAAAAAAAACAGTTAATGATTGAAGAGAGAAAGATTTTGGAAAATGATTTGGAAAAATTATCTTACTTCAATATGTTACAAGTAGGTAACTGAATCTTCAAATCAAGGCACATGAGAAGACCCCTAAGTAAAAAGGGACTCTCTTTAAGGCTATTTAGTGGGGTTCTTAACTTAGGACTTATATTTTAGATTTTAAAAAGATTATGAGAAGTGTATTTCAATATAATTGGCTTCTTTTGTAATCCTATGTAATTTATTCTATGCATTTAAAAACATTAGTTTGAGAATATGTCTGAAGGACTTACCAGACTGCCAACCAAAATCCATGACAAAAAAAAAAAAAGTTTAGAACCCTTGTTATAGAAGCTTTTGTGGGTTACTTTCTTTTTCCAGAGGAAGATTTTCTTAAGCCATTTAGGCCTCTAATTAGTGATCAAGATCAGATTGCTATGTGTCCTTCATCTTTATCCTGCAGACAATCCCAAGTTTTATGTTCTCTTTTGAAATGTCATTTTTTTCCCCTTCCAGTGTTGATCAGACTAAAAAGAACAACTTGGACGCACCCTGATCATTTGTATGTTCTACTTAGATAGCTCCTAAGAATCATGATTACATCCTGGTTTCTGACTGGATCAGAAAACCATAGGACAGGAACAGACTTTCCGGCAATATTTTCGTATTTGCCTTTCCTGTCCTAAGTTGAGCCAGGAAGTTCTGGAGCCCATGGCAAAAAGAAAAAACAAACAATACCATGTCTTTGAATTTTTGCAACACTTAAGAATGTTTAGTTTGTGTCAAGTTTTGGGTGATTGTACAGACTAGCTATTCATATGAACTCCACCTTCTTTAGAAGAGTTTCCTGAAATTACTAAAATAAATTTTCATTTGGAATGCCATTCTGTCTCCTGAACCCATAATTCCACTAACATGATCAGTTTTAGGAAATATATTTAAACATACAGGCTCATGAAACTGATGGAATTTTAATAGAAAAGGGAATTTTTGTAAGTTAAGGATAATAATTTAAGGGGATCAAATAATTCTTAGATAAGAGCCAATCTGAATACTTGATAGTAGAACAGTATGCATGAAATATTGTCCTGTTCATCTTAAAGAATTAATGATCCTTGTATTAAGCAACTAGCTCATTACAAGGAAAAGGTTTAGTCACTGGGGCAAAATACATTCAACTTTCTTTTCCAGTATCCTCCTACCATCCTTCATCCTGAAACTTATTATGCTTCATAGATATGTTGCGCATTGTTGTGAAACTGGTAACAGATCTGTAACCGGAGGACCAAAGGTCAAATCCTGGCTTTGTTTCTTAAGAACAGGAGTGACCATGGATACATTACTTTGACTCTCTGGAGCTTGGTTTCTCCATCTGTGAAATGAGAGTATTGGACAAATTAATCTCTAAATCTATGATCCTATGAACCCAAACTGGACTCCAAACTCAGGAACTTGATATACCAGGCACAATAGTCAATATTACTTGAAAGTGTAGGAGGAATTACATTTCTTATGGCATATTTAGGTTTATGTGCTGTATTATCCTCTAATTATAAAATATATTTAATTATCATATTATGTTATTCAATAACAATACTGGGATAAAAACGTTGTGTGTCCCACTCTCTGTAGGAAACATCAAAGGTCCTAAGGCTTCATAGTTTTTTCAGTCTGGGGAACCAGATATTGAAGTCATAGGCTAAGGCATTTCTTAGTCATATTATCCCTGAAATACAGGGCAAACAAGCCTGTTAGGGTAACTTGAAGCAAAGGAGCAGACAGTTATGCTGGGGAAAAAAGCATTGGAGCCCACTCCCAAGTGGAGTCAGAGAAGGAGAACAAGGTCAGGAGCAGCCCAAGTGCTACTTGAAAGTAGGAGTGACCCTTTGGGGACAGCTCTGGCACTTGTGGAGACTCCAGACACACTGCAATCAGAAAACTAACATTAGCTCAGACAGGATGTATGAGTCAAAGATATCTAAGTGAGATGGAAAACATGGTAATTCAGGCATTTGCTGCTTTCCAATTGCTGGGATCTATTTGTGGTCCATGATGCTGATGGGAGCATACTGGAAAGGAAACACAAACAGTTTAAATGGAGTTTCAGAACTAAAAATGGTCATGTGACTTACTGGAAAGCAATGGGCTGGACCTTCCTACAGGGCCAAGGAGCCTGGACTGTGTATATGTATGTGGAGGGGGTGGGGAAGGGAAGAGAAAGAGGAAGGGAGGGAATCTCAGAGAAAATTTTGGAGTAGTACTAACAGAAGTACTGCCATCAGGCCACTCTGAAATAAAAGGGTGTGGCCCTAGAGGTCTCAGCTGACCACTATTATAGGCAAAGATCCAGTGGTAACAGACCTTTCACTGAAGTGACACTCATTTTATAATAGAGACAATGCCGAAATAGTAACTTAAGCCATAAATGGTTTGGCTTTGAAGTGTCAGGAAAAAGCTGGAAGCCCGGTGACTGGGGTCAAGGTTAAAAAAGAATTGATCCTTTTTTTTAGGTGCTTTCTCATTCTAACAACAACTGTGCTCTTAGATGTGTGAGAAAAGAGTAGAGTCTCAAGATTTTTTTTTTTTAATCTATGAAATGTGGAAGATTGGCCAGTTGGTCAGATTTTAATTTAATGTGTTCATTAAGTAGTAATACTTCAATTCAATTTAATGTCATTGAATGATAGAGGACTAATACAGTCATTGATGCTGTGTTCAACTATTATCATAAAACAGCATCAACAGCCATATGATGCTTACAATGTGCCAGGCAGTGTGCTAAGTATTTTATAATTATTATCTTACTTGAACCTCAGAAAAGCAATCTTAGGAGATAAATGTCATTGTTATGCTCATTTCGGGTTCAGTGTTCTATAAATTGTACCACCTAGTTGCATTATATGTGTGTGTATATATATATATGTACATATGTATAGATACACACCTGCATATGTATATACACATACACATGTATATATGTATGTATATGTAGATTCACTCATTTTTATTGCACTCCATAAATCTTTTTGATCTTAAATCTGATTTCTATAAACCCCAAGGTTCATAGACCCATTCACACAAGCTCTAATATTCAGTCTCTGTATACTTTAACACAATAGAGTATTGAGCTTGGAGTAACAAAGACAAAGTTTCAAATCTAATCTCTGATAATTTCTAGCCATGTGGTCATAGCCAAATTATTTAACATTTTTGAATTTTCTTCATCTATAAAATGGGGAGAGTAGCACATATTATTTACATATATATATATGTGTGTGTGTGTGTGTGTGTATACACACACATACATATTTGTTCACACATATACACATACACATATACACATGTATACACATGTGTTTATGTCCCTGTTTGGGGTTTTCTTGTCAAAGGTGAAGGAATACTTTGACATTTTCTTCTCTAGCTTATTTTGCAAATGAGAAAACTCAGGCAAAGTTAAGTGACTTTCCCAGGGTTACACAGCTAGTGTCTGAAACTGGATTTGAACTCAGCTCTTCCTGATTCCAGGTCCAACACTCTCTCCATGCTACCACCTAGTTGACTCTGTGATTCTATGACCCTTTTCAAATGTTGCATAAACTTAAAGGGTTCAGAGGTGTATGGGACCTTACAGACCTTCTAAAAAATAAGAGTCAGGATATGAACCCAAGTATATGTTATGTCTTCATTCCTGTTCTTTGAGTAATTAAAATGGAAAGGCATCTGGACATTTCCTTCCAGTCTTAGTGATGATGAATTAAAAAGGGCAGACAATAGAAAAGAACATTAGAAATCGTACCTCTATAGCAACTAAGAGTCAACATGATGAATTTGAAAGAGAATTTCATTTGAAGACAGTAGATCTGGTTCCAATCCCAGATCTGCTAATTACTAGCTATGTGGTATTGAGATAACAAGCCTTTCTGGGTCCCAGTTCCTTCATTTGTAAGATGGGGGTGAGGTTTGAGTAGATGGCACCTTTAAGCTTTAAATTTAAAATCTTATAATTGTAGAATCACCAAGCATTGGAGCTAGAAGGAACTGGAACTATTGGAGCTCAACCCCTTCACCTATTGTCCTAAATTTGAACCAAACAATTAGAAAGATTTCCACTTCTGGACTAATCATTTTTTTAATATCTCTCTAACACTTACTTGACAGAGTCATTACATAAATGAACCATTTCTTGCCTAAAGCTCATAAATCCTCTTGGAAACAAATCAGAACTCTGGGCTGGAGGGAGAAGTGTGGAAGTGAAGAGGGATTGACAAAACCAGCCAAAAGCACATGAGAAATTATTTTCCTGTGTATTTCTGGCTCAACTGGAAAAGGATGACAGAAATAGTATTATTCATCCTGTTCTCACAAGATTTCCAGTTGAGGTTCACACACCCACAGGGAGTAGATAAGACTCCACCAAATGTATGGACCTTGTGGGTGCTAATCAGCCATTAAGAACCTTTCTACCTTTGGGAGGTTTCCTATCTCCAACTGTGATGCTGCTTGGGATTCAGTGATGCTGACTTTCTAAATGATAAGATGGGGAAAAATGGGAGCAACTGGGGAAATGTTTAAGCAAGCTGGGCCCATAGTGTTTATCTGTTCAGGAATATAAATAATTATGTCATTACACAATGGAAAAACATATACATTCTCCTTGACCTTTTCTGACTTTTTCTAACTGGAGAAAATGTATCACTATGCTTTGAGGGTTATTTTTGAGAATGTGTTCGATTGTCTGAGTTCCTGTTTTCTTATTAATGGCAGAACATTTTTGTAACATTAATTACATGGAAAAGACTCTCTGACCTTTAAACATATAGTATTTGAGTGCTTCAGAGCTAGCTTCAGGCACCTGCTTAGGGTTCTCTTGAAAAAAAGCAAACAAACTCATTTACTCTTTGGAATTACTCCGCTTTCTATATAGAAGTGTTATTGCTAAAAATCTTCCTTTTAGGCAGTTTGTATCTTTGTCTATTCTAGTGTCAGAAGAGTAGTTTGAAATGTACAATGTGATCAATGGCTAGGCTCTCAAAGATTGCAAGTTTCAAGAAGGGCTAGGAATCGTTATATTTACATTGTATGCTTCACAATGCCCAGCATAATGCCTTTAACTCAATCACGAATAAATGACTGTAAGGTAGCCAATCAATAAACACTTTTTAAAAAAGCAATTGGGGTTAAGTAACTTGCTCCAGGTTACACGGCTAGTCATTATTTATGTGTGGGTGCTCATTTTCTGAGGCCGGATCCGATCCTGGGTCATCCCGGCTCTGGGGCCAATGCTCTTACTCACCGCGCCACCTAGCCGCCCCAATAAGCACTTTTTAAAGCACTTACCAGGTGCTAGACACTGTGCTGTATTTTAGGTATATAAAGACAAGACAATACAAGTCAAGAAAAGCATGGTCCCTACCCTCAAAGAGTTTACATTCTAATGGGGGAGACAAAATGAAAAGCAAACAAACAAACAAACAAAACCCTGGACATCAAAGAAATATGATTTAATTAGAAGACTATTTCAGGATAAAAGGCTCATCATTTATATGAGAGGGTATTTTGGGTGCTTTTGTTACAGTTGCTGTCAGTGAATAGTTTTTTTTTTTTTTTAACAGTAGTCTGAACTACACATATAATAGTATCTTTGTGTCATTAGGTACTTGCCAAATTAGAAGCCATCTGCTAGGCTAGAATTTTGGGTTTTGTTTTTCTTGTAATTGAAAAATTAGGACACCTAGTGTATCTATCCTTGTCCTCAGTTAAAACAAATCAGAATTTAATTTTATTTTATTTTAATATTAAGATAGTAAAAAAAATTCCAATCTCCTACTCACTAAATCATTGTTTTCTATTGTGTTTTCGTAATGTCAAAGATCCATGATATAGTCCAATAAAATTGTATTTGGATGTCTCATTGGTACCTGGAGACATCATTGCATTCTCCAAGGCTATACTGATGGAGACCAAGCTCTAGCAGATCCTATCATGCAAGAAGGGCTTTGACTGTGGGCTAAGTGACAGACTACACATCTTCCTGTCATGTAAAGATCTCTCGAGCTAAATTCAGAGAGGTTCATCACCAGGGAATAAATAATTTTGGTTATAGCAATTCTGGAAGACTATGTCAAGTTGAATCTGGTCAAGAAGCAATCTTCTTGGGATTACTATGTGCCAGACACTCTGCTAAGTACTGAAAATTCAAATATAATCAGAAAAAAGAGTTTACATTCTAAAGGAGGAAGACAACCCATAAAGGGCAGATAAAAAGCAGGTTTTGGGGAAAATGAAAGTATCCATGTGAGAGGTATATGGAAAAAATTCTGGGTGAGTGCAGCCTGTAGAGGAATAAAAACATGGCTGGCATGGACCTCTTCCTTAAAATCGAGATTTGGGGAGAACCTAGATGGTCAGAAGAAAGAAGGTATTACCAGTAATGTAAAGTCAAGGGGAAGAATAAACTTCTAAGTTGAGGTTTCTGAGGTATATGGAAAAAGTTCAGGAAAGTCAGGAGTGCAACCTGGAGAGGAATAAAGGTATTGAAGAATTGGGATCCAACCAATCCATCAACAAGCATTCATCAAGTACTTTTACTATGCATCAAGCATTAATGCTAAATACTGGGGACACAAATGAAAAAAGGAAAAACTCTCAAGTAACATGAGAGATAATATGCACATAAATGAGAATATATGAGATATATTCAAGTTTCAAGAGAGCTTGGAAACACAGTAGCAGCTGAGGGACTGGGAAAGACCCTTTGCAGAAGGTAACATTTAAATACTTATTAAGTGCCTTCTCTGTGCCTAGTTCTAATGAAAATAGCTAACAACTATATAAAAGATAGCTCCAAATCATTACAGCAAAAATGGCTTCTAATAATAAGAGAAATTCAAATAAAAACAACTTTAAATTTTTACCTTATACCAAGCAAATGGGCAGAAATGAATAAAAATTGGAATAAATAATAGTGGATGGGTTGTAAAAAAAACACAGGCACAATAATACATTTTTGGTGGAATTATGGATCCTTGCAAACATTCTGTAACATGATTTGTAATGAACAAAGAAGATTGATAAAATATCCATACCCTTTAACTCAGAAACCTCACTGCTAGATAAATAGACCAATAAAGAAAATATCTCATACACAAAATTACTCACAGCAGTAATTTTACGAGGTGGTAAAGAATTCGTAACAAAGGAGATGGCCATTAATTTGAAAATGATAGAGAAATGTACAAATACATTTGAATATTATTCTATGAACATAAAAAATGCTGGATATTAGCAAGTTAGAGTAACATGAAAAGATTTCAAAATACAGATCGAGGGTAAAATAGCATCAAAAGAGTAATTATTAAAATAATCTAAATAGAAAAATTACAGCAATAATAACCCTGAAACTGAATGCTGTGGTGTTATGATGACTGATGATGTCCCAAATGAACAGATGGGAGAAAGCACATGGGTATGTAATATGGCACACACACAGATAATTGATTGGCATGTTGGTCAGCTTACCTGAACAGATTGTTGCTGTTGCTGCTGCTTTTGTTGTTGTTGTTGGTGTTCTTTTTCTTCTTCTTCTTTTTCTTCAAAATTTATCATCTTCTCTATCATGAGGGATGACTCATTAAGTAGGAAGTAGAAAAAAAATATATATTTATAAATTATGTAAAAATATCCATAATGTGAAAAAATTATTCTGTTCCAGGTGCTATTCTGGGCCCAGGAGAGAACAAATCCAGAAAAAAATGTATAAAAAGCCTTTCCCTTAAGGAGTTTGCTTTCTTTTAGTGGGGTAAGAACATGAAAACAGAAAAAGTTATATATAAAAGTGTTATATATATAAGTTATAGTATAGGGACTAAAGAAGAATTCAGACAAATATGTCTCAGAATATTTTAGAAGGGAGAGAACACCAAAGTTATATGGAACAGGTGAAACTTAAAGGAAGACATCATGACTGACCCTAACCTTGAAAATAGATAAGTATCCTAAAATGCAACTAGAATAGACAGAGGGCTGGGCCTGGGATCAGAAAGCCTGGAGCTTAAATCCAGCCTCAGGCACTTACTAGCTATTTACCCCTGGGCAACAAACTTTATTTGCCTCATTTTCCTCAACTATAAAATAAGATGATAATTATATCTCCTACCTCTTAGGATTGTTGTGAGGATCAAATGAGATAATAGTTGTAAAAAAATGCTTAGCACAATTCTTAGTGCATAGTAGGTGATAAATAAATGCTTATTCTCTTCCCTGTTTGGTTATTCTGATGCTCTGAAAGTTTCAGTAAAGTGCTCTCCTATCCCCCAACACAGCAGGGATAATGTCAAATGTCATAAAAAAGAAAGTTTCAGGAATTGATTAGCTATACTCTATTTGTTCAATCAGAGTTAAAAATGGCACCTCTATCACCTTAACATGGATGCTGAAAGCTATCACATAGAATGATTCATAGGCATTCCACTTCTCACGTCTTTTTGTTCAATGTTTTGATAGATATGCTAGTTATGAGATCTTTTTTAAAAAATCATTATTATACTGAAATTTTAACCTTTATTTAACCTCATTCATTTAAAGAATGTAATAACATCAGAAATTCACAGGGGGACAGTTTTGAAGGCTCTCAACTTCATTCCTTCAGTAATCCAAAAATCGAGTTCTGTTTGGAATTTATCTGAAGGCCTTTCAGATTTCTCACTTTCCCCCTGCTTGACACCATATCTTGGAGGAATAATAGGGAGGGAGTGATGATAGCTATGTTTGTTGTAGGTAGGGACTGGTGTGCTGTGAAACTGTTATCTCCTTCCCCACTACTGACTGTTCTTTCATAGATAGCACCTGATTAGTAATTGAGGTAAGTGCAACTCAGAGGAATAAGAGAATTCTTATTGCCTGGAACACTGAAACAGGTTGAGAGCTGGGGAAAACAAAACAAAACAAAACAAAATACTGTGCTTCTTGTTGAGTTATAGTAGAAGGGAAACCACACAACTCTGACAGAAGAAAGACACAGATGCCTTGAGACTGGAGGGACCGATGTTCTCTGGGTGCTGGGGCTCCAGAAGTTGTTCAGAGTCCCCTTTTACATAGTTTGGAGGTAATCTGGTTGCAGAGTGGCTTGGACTCGTTGTTTCTACTCTGCCATCTTGGATCCACCAGGATCATTTCCCAATGTGATTATAGAATAATAGGACATGGACAGAGATTATATATGGGCAGCCAGAAGCAGGCAGAGCAGCTCTGTTCATACCCTGCTACAATAGGAGCACAGAATTTAGGTTTACAAGGGGCCATAGAGATCATTTAGCTTTAACTCTCTCTTTTTACAGAAGACTTGAGACCCAGAGAATTTAAGTGATTTTCCTATGGTTATAGAGTCAGTTTGTTTCTGAGGCAAAATTTGAATGATGGAATTTCTGACCTTAAGTCCAATGTTAAAATACACCGATAAAATACAGTGGCCTCTTACACCATGCTGCTAAGTCAAATCTAATAGCTGTCATGTAAACCCTTACTCTCAGCATCTGAGACTCTTCATAATCATATATATGTATATGTGTACATATAATATATATAAATACACATATGTATATATACACATATATACATACATATATGTATATATACACATATATACATATATAAATATATAGATACATATTGATGTTGATTTTATAAGTGGTACAAATGAGATACAAAAGATCAAATGAATTGCTTATGGTCACAGGAATGAAAATTAGAGGCCATTAAATATCTTTCCTTAACCTATGTATCTCAGAAATCAGTCACTAGTTATCTGGGTTAAAAGCAGTTGCTAAAAAACCCAAAGTAAAATCATTTCTGTATAATTTTAGAAGATAACATTATAGTAACAAGTTAGAATGGGAAAAGTGGTGATGATACAATGGAAAAGGCACCGTATGTCCCCCAAGATTAAGTCCCAGTACTGTCATTCATTGATCATGGGCAAATTAGTGAACTTCAAGATTAACTCTCTACTCCTTTCCATTTCTCTGTTTATGATTCTATACCCTTAGCTCTGCTATTTCTCAATGTGGGACCTGGATCAAATTTTGAACCATATAACTAAGTTAGAGTGTTTACTTCTCTAAACCTCAGTTTCTTCATCTGCAAAATGAGATGATCTCTAAGGTACCTTCTTGCGCTAAATCCTGCAGTAGTTTGAGGCATTGCAGATTCCAAGGTATTGATATGGTTCCTTCTTTGAAGGAGCTATCCAGGTCAGCTAGGATACTACTTAACTGTCCCTTCATAGCAGGAGTTCTCAACCTTTCTTGTATGGTGGCCCCTTTGGCAGTCTGGTAAAGGTGTGGACCTCTTCTCAGAATAGTGTATTTAAATATAAAAAATAAAATACTTAAGATTACAAATAAAACTGATTATATCAAAATTATGTATCTACTGTATGTATACATATATTCACAGACTCCAAGTTCTTATCAACTGTCCTTGAGAATTAAAATTCCTGTGTATGGTTATAGAAATTATCAGGGAGAAGAGGAATATCTGCTAACAGCTGCATGTGAGGGGCCCGAGGGTGGTATGTGTATATGTATGTGTGTGAGTGTGTGTGTGTGTGTGTGTGTGTATGTGTCTGTGTAAGTGTCTGTGTGTGTATGTGTGTGTGTGTGTGAGAGAGAGAGAGAGAGAAAGAGAGAGACAGACAGACAGACGGAGACAGAGAGACAGAGACAGAAACAGAGACAGAGATAGAGACACGGTGACAGAGACAGAGACAGAGAGACAAAGAGACAGAGAGGCAGAGAGAGAGAGACACACACCGTCAGTCAGACAGAGAAAGAGGCGAACAAAAAGAGAGACCAAGACAGACACAAAAACAGTGAAAGAGACAGACAGAGAGTCAAAAACCAAGACAAGGAAAAACACAGAGAGAGAGAAAGTCAAACAGACAGAAATGGGAAGAATATAATCTATCTTTCTTACTGTTTTTTCTTTCCTAATATGGGTTTTTTTGTTGTTATTGTTGGGTTTTTTTTGGTTTTTTTTGTGTGTTTTCTTTCCTTCTCCCCCCCAGACCTGTAATTTCTTTGGTATAAGAAATTTTTAATGTGAAAACTCTCCAAAGATACAGATCAGCAATTTCTCTATAACTTATAGTCTTACAGAGTTCCCTGGGAATTAAGAGGTTAATGACTAATCTTTTATCATGGGTATATGTGTCTGAGACCAAGCTTTGACTTCCTCATTAAAAGACCACTGTAGCTCTCAGTTCAGAGCAGCTATTCAAGTTAGTGACTTAGAAGTGTATGCAAAAATTAATATGGTTTCCATGGAAATAATGGAATTCAGTGTTCAAATTAATGCTGCCCTAAACACCAATTAGATGACTTTTTGGGTAATTATTTCTCAAAATCCACATACTTTCAACCTCAATTCTATACCTCAACTCCTCCCCCTACCTCCCCACCCAGATATCAGCTGTCATCAGCTAGTTGGCTACCATCTTTGTATATAAGTACTGTCTTTGCATACTTCATCCTCTGCCATCATTTTACCTGGTGTATATCTTCTGTATATCTATCAATAGAACATTAATAATAATTGATAGCATTTATATATTCGAGGTGCTTTATTAATTTCATCTCCTTACATCCTCAATAGTGTGGGAGGTAGATGCTATTATCATCTTCGTCATGTTAAAGATGAGGAAACTGAGGCAGACATATTTAAGTTACTTGCTCAGGGTTATACAAGTAGTTCTGAACTTCATTAACTGTGCCATCTAGATGTCTCTATTCTAATACAGTCATTCTACAGATAAGAAAACTGAGTCCCTAAAAGCTAGTAATAGAAGTAATAATTATAAAGATAGCTAGGATTTTATAGACCTTTACAATTTGCAAAGTTATCTATCTATCTATACATCTCTCTATCTATCCCTATCTAAAATCTCATTTGATCTTCAGCAAATCCCTGTGAGATAGATGCTATTATTATTCAATTAAGAAAGTGAGACTGAGAGATGTTAAGAGATTTGTCCATAACCCTACAGCTAATGACTATCTGAGACAGGGTTTGAACCTAGTTCTTAACTTCACCACCACCAATCAACCCATATCATCCCACAACAATTAAGGAAGAGCAGCATCTGAGTCACACAAAAGCTCACAGGAGAGAAAATATAAGAAATGATTCAACAAGAAAACTCATTACCTCAGATGTCTTTATACAATTTATCCAAAAAATTGACAACATAAAAGAGGAACAAAAAAGAGGAAAAAACATGGAGGCAAGTGGACCTCAGAGGTGTGTATCCCTGAGTTTTGCTCAGATGTGACCCATGACCAGACTAAGGCTCTGGAGAGGTAAATGTATTCAAAAGGAAGATCATAGATTAAAAGTGGGAGTGGGATTGGACATCAGTCTATTTTAAGAAGGCATATTCACGTGGGAAAACCTAAAAAAAAAGAGGGGCTAAGAGTAGAAATGCGGGATATTCAGGTTAAGATGAAAAGAGGAAATAATAGAATGATTTTTGCCATTGTATATAATAAAATACTGTGAAGAAAAAGGGCAAAGATGGGAAGTTTGGGAAATTAAGAGCCATGATAGTACTGATGTGGGAACTTATTTATTCTGATATTCATTGCTCACTCTTCCAAAAGCAGGACAGCTAAGAACTTGTTAGTAATAATTCTATTCATCAAAAGATGGAAGGAACCAGTGAAAACTGTATCCCGGATTTTATTCTTCCTCTGACTAGAGGAGATTATTCCTGGGTTAGAAGTTATGGGAATGAAGGGCGGAGCCAAGATGGTGGAGTAGAAACAGCTCTTCCAAGCCTCTCTGCCCCCAGATTCCCCCCAAACTATGTAAAAGGGGACTCTGAACAACTTCTGGAGCCCCAGCACCCACAGAACGACACAGAGAAGCTAACCTCCCGCTGAGGACAGCCCAGCAGCCCTGCAGGAAGGACCAACACAGCGGTCTGGGACCTGGCAGAGCGCAGCACGCAGAGTGCAGGAGCCAAGCTGAGCCCAGGTCCGCGTGAGCTGAGGTTTTAGCCCCAGGGCGGCAGGGCCAGCAGCCGGCTGGAGGAACCCCAGAACACCAGGACCTGTGGCGACTCCAGAATTATCAACATAGACATGCCTAGGACAAAGTAAGAGGTTAGTGTCGTATGGACTTTGGGACTGGTATTTGGGGAAGGCTTCAGCTCCCTCCCCTGGGGGCTAGGAGCTGCTGAGGAGACAAGCCATTTTGCAGTTTTCAGAGACAGCTCCAGCTCCCAGCCTGAAAATTGTAGGAAGATACAGCGATCAGTCTTGGGGGGTAATTGCTCTTGCTTTAACCTCCCTGGATCTGGATTGTGATCTAGGGTGGAAGTCGTGGGTGGGTTTACTGCTTGCCAGAAACGGAAGTTGCCCCCCACACATTCGGGACGAAAATTCCTCTATCTGGCCTTAAAGCCATAGTGTGGCAACAAGCCCAAAAGTCAAGCAATAAAGTGGCAACATGCCAAGGCAAAGGAAACAGAAAAATGCAACCCTAGACTCCTATTTTGGGGGCATAGAGCAGGAAAAGGGCTGTGAGGTCAGAAGTCCTGCTCCAAAAGCCCCAGGGGAAAACATGAGCGGGTTGCAGGCCATAGAGGACCTTAAGAAGGACTTTAAAAATCAAATAAGAGAAGTGGAGGAAAATTAGAAAGAGAAATGAGAAGGATGCAGGAAAAGTATGAAATGAGGGTCAACAGCCTGACTGAGGAAAACAACACCTTAAAAAATAGACTAACTCAAATGGCAAAGGAGGCCCAAAAGGCCAATGAGGAGAAGAATGCCTTAAAAAGTCGAATTTGCCAGATGGAAAAAGAATCTCAAAAGTTCACTGAGGAGATTCATTCCTTTAGAGTTAGACTGGAGCAAATGGAAGCTAATGACTTTATGAGAAATCAAGATGCTGTTAAGCAGATCCAAACACATGAAAGATTAGAAGGCAATGTGAAATATCTCATGGGAAAAACCACTGACCTGGAAAATAGATCCAGGAGAGACAATTTAAAAATTATTGGACTACCTGAAAGCCATGATCAAAAAAGAACCTAGAAATCACCCTTCAAGAAATTCTCAAGGAAAATTGCCCTGATGTTTTAGATCCAGAGGGCAAAATAGAGGTTGAAAGAATCCACCGATCACCTCCTGAAAAAGGTCCCAAAAAGAAAACTCCCAGGAATATTATAGCCAGGTTCCAGAATCCCCAGATCAAGGAGAAAATACTACAAGCAGCCAGGAAGAAACAGTTTCAATATTGTGGAAACACAATCAGAATAGCCCAGGACCTGGCAGCTTCTACACTGAGGGACTGAAGGGCATGGAATATGATATTCCAGAGGGTAAAAGAGCTGGGAATGAACCCAAGGGTCACCTACCCAGCAAAACTGAGTATTTTGTTTCAGGAGAAAATATAGTCATTCAGTGGAATAGAGGACTTTCAAGCATTCTTGAGGAAAAAACCAGAATTGAATAGAAAATTTGACATCCAGACACAAGAAGGAAGAGATGCCTGAGAAGGTAATCAGGGAAAAGAAATCAAAAGGAACTTATCAAAGTTGAACTATTTACATTCATATATGGAAAAGCAATAACTGTGACTGATGATATCTTTCTCACTATGAAAATAATGGAAGAAGGGTGTGTAGTCATATGAATACATATGTGAATGTGTGTGTATATGGTTACAGTTATATATGGATAGAGAGCATAGGTTGAATTTGTTGGGAAGGGAGAATACTCAAGGGATGCAATTATGAGGTGAGAGAGGAAAGTGGCAAGAGGAGATGGGGAGAGACAGGGTAGGGTAAACTATCCCATGTAGAAGAAGCAAGGGGAAGTGGTTGCAAAGGAGGGGGAGAATAAGGAAGGCTAAAATGGCAAAATCACATTCACATTGAATTTGGTTCAGGGAGAAAATGACATACATACTAAATGGGATATCTCAACCTGCAGCAGGATAGGGGGAAGGGGGATGAGAGGAGGGATGATGGATGGGAGGGCATCCTTGGGGTGAGGGGAGGTTGGAAGTGCCCACTATAGAAGAAGGACAGGATCATGTAGGGAATGGACCAGGTGGGGGGTGGGATGAGTGGGAGGGAATTATAAGCAGCCTTGTACAATATATCTACTATGATAATGTTTTACATAGCTAGACATGTACAACATATACTGAATTACTTATCTCCCAAGAAGGAATGGGTGACAAGGGAGGAAGGAAATAGATCTGAAATTCGAGGTCTTAACATTAAATGTTTCAAATATATATAAATACTATTATTAATACTCTTTTGCTTGTAATTGGGAGATAAGATGTGCAGGCATTGGGACACAAAGATTCACCTTCCTCTAATGGAAAAGTCGATGGGGGTATGGGAGAGAGCAGATTGGAAGAGGCTATATATCGTGGGACTACTATTCTGGGAGGTTGCGTAGGGGAATAATGGGGGGGGAAATGATTGTAACTCAAAATCTGGCAGAAATGAATGATGTAAAACAGAAGTTAATAAAGCATTTGTTTTTTAAAAAATAAAGAAGTTATGGGAATTCTGGAGAAAAGTAATCATTACTTCTCAGAGTTTGTGATAAAGGAGAGGAAAAAGAAAACAAAGCAGGTATAATCTGACACATATGAGGCAGCTGAACAAGGGACAGATGGCCAGGGCCTAGACTCAAGAAGGCCTGACTTCAAATTTAACCTCAGATAATTGCTGGCTGTATAACCTTGGGTATATTATTAACTCATTTGCCTCAGTTTCTTCAAATGTAAAATAAGGATAACAATAACACAAAACCTCCCTCACAGGGTTGTTTTGAGGATAAAATGAAATAATAATTTTAAAGTGCTTAGTGCAGCGGCTGAGATGCCTTAGATACTATGAAAATGTTAGCTCCTGTCTTACACTGAAAATTCTGAGGAAACCATTCCAAATAAGAAGAAAAGAGGGATTTTCAGAGGAATCAATGTGCATGTACTAAGAGCTCACTAACTTATTTAGTTTGTAAAAATAAATATGCAGAAGATGGAAGCAAGTTCAGGTAAAAGAAGGTTAGTATAAAATACGGAACAAGCTCTCAAAATAATGTGAGAAATACAAAGTATCAAAATGTACTGAGAGCGGCAAGGGCAGATAAAGATAACAAAAAGGGTAGCATTGAAAAAGAAAGCTTTATTGGAAGGAAAAGAAGAATCAAAGAAGTCCTGGGATCTTCTTTTAGATGTATGGGACAATGATAACTGACATTAGAGTGAAGGCTTTTGCTACCCTCTTTTTCTAGGTGTATGATCTTTGCATTGTAAATAACAGGATAGCAATGACTAAGGGACTTGATGCCCAAGAAAGGTAAGTTGATAGTAAGAGATTATCTAGTTGGCTATGATGAGTTCAGATGAACCACATCTTCAAGTTCTGAGAAAACTCCAGTAGATGTGACTGTTAAGCCCTGCTGTCATTGATAATTGAGTGATTATGGAAAATGGAAGTGGATTGAAAAAGGGAAAA
Source organism: Gymnobelideus leadbeateri (assembly GCA_011680675.1). NCBI lineage: Eukaryota > Metazoa > Chordata > Mammalia > Diprotodontia > Petauridae > Gymnobelideus > Gymnobelideus leadbeateri. Next base: position 29,793 of record WOXC01006966.1, read on the forward strand.
TGTTCCTGTTATCAAAAAGAGGAAATGATCACCAGTTTCAAAGTAAGGAAAATGAGCCTGACTTAAAATTCCTGTGGTAATTCAATAACGCATAGTTGGCAAATGTTTAGAAAATAAAAAGATTCAGTGAATACAAAGAACTTGTATAAGTCATGCTAAAACTAATGTATTTCCTTTTTTGACAGGATTACCAAAATAGGATATAAGGGAAATTCTTTAGAGAGAATTTATTTAAATCTTGGCAAAGCTTTTGAATAAACATCTCCTACTATTCTTGTGGAGCAGATGGAGAGATATGGATGAGACAATAGCACAATCTGATGGGTTTGTTAAGTGGTCTACTCAAAAACTCATTGGCACAGAGATCTCCAGGGTCATACAGTACCTTGGGGAACAGTGTTTGGCACTGTGCTGTTTAACTTTTTTTTTCTTTTTGCTTATTGATGTCTTGGGTAAAAAATAGATGATGTTCTCATCAAATTTGCATAAATTAATAATAATAGTAGCTGGAGGTTATGTTGCTTTAAGTTTTGCAAAGTGCTTTAAAGGTTTTATCTCATCTGCACAACAACCTTGAGAGATAGGTGCTATTACTACTTCCATCTTACAGAAGAGAAAACTTGAGTCAGGCAGGAGTTAAGTGACTTAGCTTGTTACAAAACTAGTAAGTATCTGAGCTTAGATTTGAACTCAAGTCTTCCTGAATCCAGGTCCAGAGATCTAGCTAGAACTACCTAGAAGATTTCAAATTATATATTCACCACCTAGGACCTAGGATAGATAATACACCAGATGACAAAGTCAGGGGACAGAAAGAATTTGAAAGACTGGGACATTAGAATGGATCAAATGAAGTGAAATTTAAAAAGTACTAATACGAAGTCTTATACTTTGGGTATAAAAAATCATGTTTGGAGCTTGAAAGACATCCCTCCTGATAGAGCTATGGATGCTACAGCTTTATGAAAAATACATGTTTAAGGAATAGCAAGGAAACAAGTTGAAGTAGTTGGTCTATTTTTAAGAACAATGGGCAATAGTATTGGAATGCCAGGTAAATGCCAGATTAACTAGGGCCCTACATGCCAAGGAGAAGATATGGAAATTGATCTTGGGGATGTTGAGAGGCCATATAAAATATATGAGCAAGAAAGTGAAATGCTCAGACATCTATTTTAAGAAAATAAAAACCATGTAAAGGGAAAAATAAAAAAATAAAACCTTTGGAAGACTTAAGAACTTTGATCTTGATCTTTGACTGATTGTGATTCCAAAGGAACTATGTTGAAAAATGCTGCTTACCTTGAGACAGAGAGGTGATAGACTCAAGATGAAGAATAAGACACAAATATTTTAACATAACCAATGTGAGCATTTTTTTTCTTAGACTATACATATTTGTTCTAAGGATTTAATTTTACTTTTACTTTTCAGTAGGAGTGGTTGTAAGAATAGAGAATATGCAGGCTAATTTAAATTTAAAAATTAGCTTGGGATTTTTACCAAGTATTTAATTTGCACCTAGATGATGGTTTTCTGTGTCTCACCTAGATGATGGCTTTATTGTCTGTTATAATGTCCCCCTGCTTGTCTATAAACCCCATAAAAAAGGAACCTTTTTCCTGAATGTTTCTTTCCCTCAATGCTTAGCATTGTGTGGTGCTTAATAAATAAAATAAAAACTTAATACATGTTTGTGGTTGTTGTACAGAGAAGAGAGACTAGAAATGTGGAGACAAATGAGCAGACTATTGTAATAATTTGGACCCAAAATGAAAAGATCCTGAATGAAGATGGTGACATCGGAAATGGAAAATAAGGCACTCATGAAAGTTGTCAAAGGGGGAAGTTTCCATAAGGCTCAATTATTCCTTGGATATATATTAGATACCTATTCTATGCAAGATAACCCCACACATTCCTACCTGAGTGACTAGAAAATTTATATTGCTGTTGAGAAAATGAAGTGATTTAATGTTGTATGTGATTGATTTGAGATACTGATTGGATTTCATAATGGGAATACCTTATCAGAATATGGGAAGGATCCATTTAAAAGCAGTCCACATGGTGATGATGGATGGAGCCAAAGAAGGGGATGTGATTTCCAAGGGTGGGAAAATGTTAGCTTGAAAAGGTCAAGGTCTCCCACTGTATCTGGGGCCATCACCAGTAATTTTGACTTACATCTTGCCATTGGACTCCTGGAGGAGAGAGTGAGGCTGATGACTGCTTAGCCCTGCTTCACCTAACTCCAATTCATTTTCAAGTGAAGATATCACCCTTGTAATATCATTGGTCCTCTTTGAAAACAAAAAATGAACAACAAAAACAATCTGGGGGTATCTGGAGAACAAAAAGCAAAGAGGCAAGGACTCAGCCTCAAGATATGTGCCATTTAGGGGTCAAAGGAGGAAGAAGAGTCTTCAAAGTAGCCAGAGAAGTATTGATCAGATTAATAGAATAATCACCTACTTTAGAGTCATAGAAGCCAGAGAACAGAATTCAAAGAATAACAGAGGTTTAGAGGCTGGAAGAGACCTTGGAATTTATCTAATCCAATTCATTTAATAGGTGAAGAAAATGCTAACATTGGAACACTCATTTATTAAGGGCCTACTATGTGTCAGACACCATACTAACTGTGTCTGCGACAGCTTTCATTTCACAAAAAAAAGTCACACCAACAGAAACACAAAGATAATAAATTACTGATCACAGTGAAGCTATATAACTAGTTATTTGCAGAATACAGACTAGAAATCATACCTCTGGCATACCTCTTCAATGTTGTCCCTGTTATGCCAAGAAGGAGGGAGCGATCATCAGTGGTAAATGGGTGAGATGAAAGATAAGACAGAAGTTGGTATTTTGAAGATCCCCTGTTAGCCTCCAAAAACAAATATTCAGAGGAAGCGTTAGACCAGATCCTGAGTTGAAGGGTATTAAGAATGAAAAGGGTCATGAGAAAATGAGGCAGAATTTTGAGAAATGTTGACAGGAATGGCCACTTAAGAAAATTGTCAGAAGGAGTGGCTAGGTGGCGCTGGGGGCAGTTAGGTGGCACAGTGAATAGAGCACTGACCCTGGAATCAGGAGGACCTGAGTTCAAATCTGACCTCAGACACTTAACACAAAAACTATCCATGTGACCTCGGGCAAGTCACTAAACCCCAATTGCCCTCCAAAAAGCAAAAAAAAAAAAAAAAGGCAGAAAAAGATAGGAGAAGAACTGTGTAGAAGGTGCAGGGAGGCCTGAAAGTCAAGCAAAGTTTGTCTTCATATCATCCATGTTTGACACACAGAGAAAGGAATTGACTGAAAGGAACAAGCTTCCACAGAAAGAAGGAAGGGAATAAAATCAAGAATGAAGGTAGGATGGTTAGCCTTTAGAAAAGGAACAATGTTTTCACCTTAAAATTATAAGGGAGAATGAAAAGAATCTATGAAGAAATACTTTAGGAGTAGCTAGGATGTTTCTTAATTAAGAAAACCAAATACAGAAACGGGATAGGGGGATGGGAATCTCATAGCCATAGGGTTTGGGAACTAGAGTTTATTTTAAAGATTGCCTGACCTGGGCGAATCCCTTAATTTCAAAGAGAAGACACACAATTATCTAGTAGAAGATTTGAGCTCAGTGTTCATTTAATTTTACCAAGAGTCTAGTCCTTTTTCAACTGTACCACCCATGGATTACCACAATCCCAGTGGCCAGAGTTCTTCCACAATATAGTCTTATTGAGTTTTCTTCTTCCTCTTTAAAGGGCTTTATTTGTCCATGAATAAACAGAGAATTGAAAAGTATATTTGCAGACTATGTTTCTCTTTATAGATTTTTGAAACAGAGTACAATTTACAGATTAACCTGATCACACTACCCAAACCAGAGATACCTCCAAGAGCTCTTAAATGTCCTGTTTACCCCAGGTTTGGATACAAAGGGCCTTTCATAATTTTCAAGAGGTATGTGCAAGTTGTAAAGAGTTATGCAGGGCTGTTAGGAAGGAATGTTTTTTCTTAGACAGATAAGGATCAGGTTAGTATTAGTGGTGCCAGCAATAAGATAAAATTTCACTTCAAAACTAGAGCTATGTTGATCTACCTATATTAATTACATGTAGCCATTTACAGTGGTTAGGGTCAGCCAACTGAGCCGATGGAGTGACTTTGCTGCCATCTTAAAAAATTGATCATAGCTACCAGCACACAGGGAATTTAGCAAGTATTCCCTGCCTCCCCTTCCTCTCCAAGAACTGGTCACACAAAGAGTAGCAGAAATGCTGCTTATTGACATAAAGCTTGGTAAGAAAAAGAAGCAAAATTGTGCAAATTTGGGAAAGGCTGACTTTGTCACGAAAATGGTATTTGAATGGCTGAGAATAAAACCCTAAACTTAATCAGTGCATGGAATCTCTTCTTATTTTTTTCTTTTAAAGTTTGCACATATTTTTCATGGTTGGAAAGTTGCCACTTACATAGCAAAATGACTTTCATTAGGACCTCATGCTTTCACTTTCTACTAACTTTAAATGTAATGACTTTCAAAATTGAAATTGGTCAGATCTGAAATTCACTTTGGGAGATTGCAAGTTCAGTTGAAGGGTTTATCCAGAGCACTCACTATAGATATTGTGGTAGAAGAGGGCATCTTTTAAAGTGTTTTTAAATACATGTGTGAGCATACACATATATACATACACACAAACACACACACACACACACACACACACACACACACACACACATATATATATACATATTTTAGAAGCTTTAAGATTTTTTTGGTTATTTTTATTTCTATATTCTTCATTTATTAATCAAAACTTTCAAGCCAATAAAGAAAAACATCAAGTTCAAAATGAAAAATAGCAATTGCAGATCAAAGGCTGTAACACTAAAATCATAGCTCCATATCATCAGTGGGATAGATCCTACTGTGAGGTCCTTGATCAGGTGGCATTTCCCTACCCTCATGTAACAAATCTGAAACCTGAGGCTCATGGCAAGTATGTACTTCTCTCCAGATCATATAGCAGAGTAGAGGCTGAGCTGTGACTCATCTGCTTTAGTTCTTAACATCAATAAACCACATGAATGTTAAAAAACACAGCTCATCAAAACCAAAGAAATGTCTTTGCTTCAGTGGTCATTCAAAGTCAAAACATAAAAAAAAAGCCCTGATTTCTATTATTTTGAACAAATTTTCTTCACTAAACTTCCTGCTTAATGATTTTTTCCCCTTTACTTGAAGAGGTATGTGCATAGTAATGCAACTCTAAATAATCTTACTTGGTTTCAGGATTTATCAGAAAGAAGACTTATAGTGTCAGCAAACAAAGTGACCAAAGCCAGGGTTCTACAACACCTGACATGAGCTGCGATTTAAGTACTATTACATTTTCTTAATATTGAGAAACAACATGGATTGTTGGATAGAGGATAATCTTGGAGTCAGTAATGATGGAGTTCAAGTTTTATCTTAAAGGACAGGCAAGACCCTGAACAGACACTTAAGCTTTCTATTGTTTGGTCATCTGAGATCATAAGTTACAAATACGTTGCTGAATGCATTGGTGGAAGGAGTTCCAAAGGCTAGTGAAATCATAAGTTATTACTCCCAAAAGTTTTTACTTAATGAATCAACCAACATTTGTTAAGTACTTATTAATCCCTGGATAATACACTAAGCACTGAAATATGAAAAGATGCAAAAACACTATCCCTTTTTTCAAGGAGCTAATATTCTCGCAGAGGCAACAATATGCAAATAACTATGCCCCTGTGGGATATATTAAATGTAAATTGAAAGTAATCTTATATGGAAGACATGAGCAGAGATGAGAATCAGTGAAAACCTATAGAAGGTGATATTTCAACTGAAACTTGAACTTAGCCACATAAGCAAGGAGGTAGCGGAGGGGAAGAAGAACATTGCAGGAATTGAGGGGGGGAAGCCAATATTGAAAAGTTAAAAAGTAGGGAAATAAGAGCAGCTAGGTGGCACAGTAAATAGGGCACTGGTCCTGGAGTCAGGAGGACCTCAGTTTAAATGCGGCCTCAGACACTTAACATTTACTTGCTGTGTGACCTTGAGCAAGTCACAACCCCAATTTCCCTGCCTTCCCCCTTTAAAAAAAGAGAGAAAAAATTAGGGAAATAGAGTATTGTATACAAGTAACATCAAGTTCAAAATGACCAGATTACAATCTAGGAGTATGTGGAAGGGAGTAAAGTATGAGACTAGAACAGTAGGAAGAAGGCAGGTTGTGAAAGACTTTAAAAGCCAAACAGGATAGTTTTTCTTGGAAGTAAAAGGAAACCACTGAATCTTACTGAGGAATGTGGTGATATGATTTGACCATGCTTTGGAAAGATCATTTTGGCAGCTGAATGGATGTTGAACTGGAGTGAGCAGTCAAGAAGAGAGTATGGAAGCAAGGATACCAACTGCAAGGCTGTATTAACTAGTTCATATGTGCTGTGGTGAAGGTCTTCACTTAGGTAGTATCTGTGTTGAGAGAAATGATTACTTTTCTATTCTAATAATCAATTATTAAATTAGGATGGAGATTTTCCTTTCTATTTCTTCATTCATGGGCCAGTCTTTGTATGTCATTTAGGTAATCTCTGGGGAACATTGCTGATAGATGGTATTATCCAAATTCCTAGGGTACATGTTCCTTGTTCTTGGTCAGGACCCTACCCCACTTAAAGACATTAATTCTCTTTAAAGCATAAACTGAGTCCAGTCTAGCCTTCTTCCTGAAGGCAATGAGCCCTTGTCCTTGGAACCTTCCATTAGAATTTAAAGTGGCCCAATTTATGAAGGAGAAAACCAACCAGATTACTCTGGGTAGAATTGGATTCCTTTGTCCAGATTGCTTAAGGCAGCTAAATCTCATGATGAAGTCAAATTCTCAGCAGGATGTATTGAAGACTTTTAACCCACCTCTTTACTATTATGTCCAGCCCCACATTAATTATTAACCAATGAAGGTTGATTTCCACATCAGGAATACATCCTTATCCAAAGGTATTTAAACACTCAGGGATTTCCATGGCTTTGTCTGTGGTTACCAAGAGAGACCATTAACCACCAGTTTATTGATTATTTGATAGCCTAATTAATATATTGAATATTAATTAATTACCCAGAAACTGTCTCTGGGACTTTTCATTTATCACAGTGTAAATGGAGATAATGAACATATGAGAGATGTGAAAGTAGAAATAAGAAGACTTGACCACAAATTGGATGTGTGGTATAAGTAGAAGTGAATATTTGGGATGAAATCAGTATGGCAACCTACATCACTAGAAGACTGGTTCCCTCAATAGTTTTAGGGAAATTTGGAAGAAGACAGAATCAGGGGCTGGGGAATATAATGAGTTCTGTTTTGGAGATCTTTTTTTTTTTAATTTTATTTTATTTGTTAATTTTAATTTAAAAGATTCAATTCCATAGTTCCTTGAGTTTCAAATTTCCCTTCCCTCCATCCCCCACCCCCCACGATGGCATATAGTCCAGTATAGGATCTGCAAATACTTTCACAACAGACATTAGTCAAGTTACAAAGGCATATTGTACTAGATGGAATGAAAAATGGTAAAGAAGAAATAAAACCAAACAATGAAAAGATAAAGATCAATTAGTTTTCTTCCATCAGGATTCAAGCTCAGTTCTTTCTAGTTATTTCTCTGGTTGTAGGCATCTCTCTCATTCATGAGTCTTTCGGGATTGACTTATATCACTGCATTTCTGAGAAGAGTCCAGTCTGTCATAGTTGGTCATCACACATATGTTGTGTCTGTGATTGTATACAGATTTCTCCTGGTCCTACTCTTCTCACTCAGCATCAGTTTGTATAAGCCTCTCCAGGTAAATGTGAAGTCCATCTGCTCCTTGTTTCTTATAGCACAATAGTATTCCATTATATGCATATACCACAACTTGTTCAGCCATTCCCCAATTGATGGGCACCCCTTTAATTTCCAATTCTTTGCCACCACAAAAAGAGCTGTTATAAATATTTTTGTACATATGAGTCTTCCTCCCTCTTCAATGATCTCTTTGGGATATAACCCTAGAAGTGGTATTGCTGGGTCAAAGGATATGAAATTATTTATAGCCCTTTGGGCATAACTCCAGATTGCTCTCCATAATGGTTAGATAAGTTCACCACTCCACCAGCAATGCATTAGTGTTCCAATTTGCCCACATCCTCTCCAGCATTTGTCATTTTCCTTTTTTGTCATCTTAGCCAATCTGACTGGTGATATGTGGTACCTCAGAGTTGTTTTGATTTGCATTTCTCTAATCAATAGTGATTTAGAGCATTTCTTCATATGCTTATAGATATCTTTAATTTCTTTCTCTGAAAACTGCCTGTTCACATCCTTTGACAATTTATCAATTGGGGAATGACTTGAATTCTTATAGATTTGACTCAGTTCTCTGTATAGTTTAGAAATGAGTCCTTTATCAGAGACATAGGTTGTAAAAATTATTTCCCAATTTTCCACCTCCGTCTTGATCTTGGTTACATTGGCTTTGTTCGTACAGAAGCTTTTCAATTTAATGTAATCAAAACAATCCATTTTGCATTTTATAATGCTTTCTAATTCTTGTTTGGTCCTAAAAGTCTTTCCCTCTCCACAAATCTGACAGGTAAACTATTCCTTGCTTTCCCAGATTGCTTACAGTATCATCCTTTATATCTAGATCATACACCCATTTAGACTTGATTTTGGTATATGGTGTTAGATAATGGTCTATGCCCAGTTTCTGCCATACTGTATACCAGTTTTCCCAGCAGTTTTTATCAAATAGTACATTCTTATCCCCAAAACTGGGGTCTTTGGGTTTATCAAACAATAGATTACTATGCTCATTAATTGCTGGATCTCATGCACCCGATCTATTCCATTGATCCAGTACTCTACTCCTCAGCTAGTACCAAGCAATTTTGATGACTGCTGCTGTATAATACAGATTAAAATCTGGTATGGCTATTCCACCTTCCCTAGTATTTCTTTTCATTAATTCCCTTGATATTCTAGACTGTTTGTTCTTCCAAATAGATTTTGTTACTATTTGTCTATCTGTTTTGGAGATCTTGAGCTTGTAATATCTGTGAGACATTTATTTTGAAATGTCCAAAAGGGAGTTAGCTATGGGAAAAGAGATTAAGAGAGAGGTTAGGGTTAGATAAATAGATCTGTGAATCATCTGTGTAGAGATGATAATTGAATCCATTGGAGCTAATGAGATAATAGACAATAATGATAATAATGAGATAAACAAGAGATGAGGTCTCTGGACAGAGCCATCTACATGGTGGATAAAAGACATCGTTTAGGTGAAGATGAAAAATGGGTTTTGTACATTTTTCATTTTCTTTCTTTCTTCCTTCCCTTGTCCTCCCTTCCTCCCTTCCTCTCTCCCTCCCTCCCTCCTTTCCTCTCTCCCTCCCTTTCTTCCTCCCTCCCTCCCTCCCTCTCTCCCTCCCTCCCTCTCTTCTTTCCTTCCTTCCTTCCTTCCTTCCTTCCTTCCTTCCTTCCTTCCTTCCTTCCTTCCTTCCTTCCTTTTTTGTATTTGATTTATACCTGTGATTTAATTGATATATAGGTCTCCTTTTTCATGAAGAAATTCCATTTATCAAAGACGCTTAGCAACTCTTCTGCAACTTGCAGACTGAGGAGTTAATTGAGATATGAAGTGACTTGACTACGATGAATAAACCATATGTCTCAGAGGTGAGACTTGAATCAAGGTATTTCTGACTCCAAAACTCTCTGCACTTGTCCATGTTGCCCCTGAATTCTTGACATTTCTGTGCTACCATCTATTGTCTTGCACAGTTTTTGCTTCAGAATCATCTTTTAAGTTTTATATGAATTACATTAAGATCTATGATTATCTTATCAACATGATAACAATCCATCAGCAAAAGAAAATTTAAATCCATACATGCTTTTCAAAGGTTTAACACTAAATAGAATCAGTTTTTATAGATTATCCATATGTTCCATCCTAAGAAGCAATTTCATAAAATTTCCCAGAAATTACCATAGAAACAATTTATCATATATATGGTACTTGGATCAGTTTTCTCAGGAGTTAGTTCTCATATGCATGAAACAGAATATAAGTAAATTATTCAGTGGCATAGAAAAGAGGTTACATGCCTTTTTATTTTATTTGAGTGAACATTAATAAAATTGTCATATGAATCATTCTTTTTATGTATAACCTCTTAGTTGGTGTTTTATAAAAGCCAAAGAAATATTAATCTCTCTTCCTGGTCATGTCCTACGTTTCATTAAAATGTATGAATCAAATGTGAATTTATCAAAGAAGTGTGTAGATAAAGTAATTTCTCATTATTTTTAAAAATTGTAATCATAATCTGTGATATCTAGAGATAGTGGTTAGTATAAAGAACTGAAGGATCATGCTAAGGATATCCTCTAAATTTCTGAAAGCTTTTTTATATTATGGAATGTAATGCTTTCCAAATTCTCCATTTTTTTAGTTTGCTAAAGAAGAAATATTGTGTAATGCCATGCACAAGCAACTTTCCAGAGGAGTGCCACTGTGGACAGCTTTCAAGGTTCTAATTACACAGTATAGTGCACACTCTATTTATTCCATAACAAATCAAAGCAAAACATCCACAGAAAATCAAGGTACAGCATTCACAATATTATAACTTATCACAGAAAAATCACAATATAGTATTCACAACAGCTTATCATTAAAATGACCACAGTTTTCACCAATGTGGTCATAATATTTAGAACAAAGAATAATCATCTCAAAGTACAATAGACAAAGTCTTCCACTCATGGGGCACACTTAAGAAAACTCAATCAGTCACTTATTCATCAATTACTAAGTAAAACCACAATATAGTCTCAAAGTACAATAGTCAAAGTCTTCCACTCATGGGGCACACTTAAGTTAACTCAATTAGTCATTTATTCAGCAATCAATTACTAAGTATCATTAATCACTAAGTACAATAGAAAATACAGACCCTTCACCCCTAAGTCATTAGTAAACTATAATTTCTTCATTACTCAGTACCCACACAGAGTTCTTTTCATCTTGACTTGGGGCCAGTTCTCAGATTCCCTGGATCCCCTTCCATGACACCAGATTCTATCTGGATTTACCAGACTGTCATCTGGGTTCAATGGCAGACAGCTCCCAGTTCCTTGTCCAGCTCTCTGGGTAAGTCCTGCTCCACACTGAAGTTCACAGGGTCCAGTCCATCTCAAAGCTTCACAATTTCTGCTCCCAGGGATTCAAAGCTCAACCAAGCCACAAACAGACAAAGTCTCAGCATCCTAGTAATGCTTCCTCAGTCTTCTTCTTCACCAGTCTTCTCCTGGCCTTCTGGGCTCCTCTGTCACCTGGGTTCCTGGGCTCCTGGGCTCCTCTTCAGAAAAAGTTCCACCACCAAAAGTTCTCAGGAAATTCTGGCTCAGTTCTCAATTATCTCTTCTGTAGCTGCTATGCTACCAGATGCTTGTCTAAAGAAATTCTGACTGTGCCTCTCTGGAGCTTTTCTTATAGTCATAGCATTAGTTACTTCCTCTTTCAGCCAACCCCCTCCTGTTACATCAGCAAGAAGAGACAGGAGTTCATACCTTCTGTTTTCCCAACAGAAGCTTGATCAATTACTAAGTGCTAAGTACCTGCTACCTTTGCCAATATGAAGGGATCTTCAAATTCAAATTACATTACCATTACATATTGCTATAGGGATAAACTCAGTATATTGAATAATTGATGATTTTTATGTCATTATTATAAAATATTTCTAGATTTGTAATAAGTAAAGTATATACTAGTCTGTTATTAGTGTTATTTCCTCCTATGAGAAGAGAAATATTATTTCATCAGGATCATCACCCTAAGAAAATTAATCATAACTCTCTCATTATCTCAAAATAATGAAAAATTTGAATAATTAATCATAAGAACTATTTTTGGAATTAAGTTTCTTCCTTTTCCCCTAGAAAAAGTTCCAAAGTTCTCAAGCATGTAACAAGAGAGATTACAACAATCAATTACATAATATACTTGCTAGAAAATTTTCAATGAATGATTTCATGGTATCTAAAATTTTTAAATAAGGAAAGGTCAGATTTATATTGATGTGATGTCATTAGCAAAATTATTCATGACAATATGATTTTCTACAAAAGGCAGTTCTTTGTGCTTAGTGGGGCCTAAATCAATGCTTGTTGAACAAACATATACTGTTAAAACATGCATGATTATTCTCAATGCACCATATTTCCTTTTATTTTTGATATTCAATTTTTAATTTTCATGGTCCATATGTAGTCACATCCTTGAAATATTTGAATGTGCACTTTTCTGAAAAGCATTTCAGTTATTACCAATTGTATTCACCAGCAGGGAAATTACAGAATAAAGGAAAGATAGAAATCATCTAGCCTAACCCTGTCATTAAAAAAAAAAAATAGTTTACAACATTGAGTTTAACAAGTTTTTGAGTTCCAAATTTTCTCCCACCCTCTTCTCCCCTCCCCCATTGCATGCATGGTGGCATGCAATCAAAAATAGGTTCTACATATAGCTTCACATTAAACATTAATCAATTTGTAAAGAAAAATTATAACCAAGGGAATGAACAAGGAAGGAGAAACAAAACAAAATAAAATGAAAAAGAGAGAGAAAGAGCAAGTAGTTTGCTTCAATCTTCATTCAGACTCCATAATTCACAGTTTTAAGCAAAAGATAACATTCATTTAATAAATCCTTCATTTAATAAATCCTTAATTCAATCACCTTTAAGGAGGCAAGCCTCCTTAATTGACACAAAGTAAAAAGGTCAAGGTCCTCCACCCATGGGGTATAATTAAGTTACAATATCATGAGTCACTACTAAGTACCCTCTTAAGGGGTAGTGGAAAGCCATCTACCCTTAAGTCACAATTAAGTGACAATCTCGTCAATCAGTATTAAATACCTAAGGAGAGGTCTTTTCTTCTTGACTCAAGGCAGGCTCTCAGCTTCCATAATTCCTCTTCCATGGTCCCAGCTCCTGCCCAAATCTAACCAACTTCCACATGGGTTCAAAGGCAGATAGCTCCCAATTCCTTGTCCAGCTCTTCTTGCAGTTCCTTTTCCATATTGAAGCTCAGAATGTCTAATCAACCTCAAGTCCTTCATAGTTCCTGTTCCTGGGAAGACAAAGCTTAACCACTACACAATAACATTCATGAACATTGCTGGCATCCTCATCAATTCACTTTCTGCCCATGAAATCAACATAGACCTAAAACAGACAAAGTACCAACACTACAGTCATGATTCCTCTGGCAACTCTGGCTGGCACTTGGAAGTCCTCAGCAGATTGGCTGGCCCTCAGAAGTCTTTGGCAGCTCTAGCTGGCCCTCAGAAGCTCTCATCAGAAGTTTTGGCTGACTCTCAGAAGAAGCTCTGCCACCATAAGACCTATTCTCAAAATCAAAATCACTTTCTCCAGCCTGGGCCTGTCCCCCTCAGCCTCCATGTGACTTCCTCCAAGAAGTTCTGACTCTCCAGCTTGTGCTTTTCCTTATATAAGGTGTTAGCTCCTTCCTGTTCCAGCCCCTTCCTGTTACACCAGGAAGTCCATCCCACTGTGGGATTCACAATTTCTGGGTCTTAATATTTGGCATAATCATGATCTTGGAACTAAGTGCTAAGTACCTGTTAGCTTGCCAATATAAAGGGATCTGCAAATCCCATTACTATTTCACCAGGTTATTATGAAGTCCGTTTGCTCTTCATTTCTTTTAGCACAATAGTATTCCATTACACTCATATGCCACAACTTGTTTAGCCATTCCCCAATTGATGGGCATCCCCTTGATTTCCAATTCTTTGCCACCATCAAAAGAGCTGCTATAAGTATTTTTGTAAATGCTGGTCCTTTTCCAATTTGTGTGATCTCTTTGGAATGTAGCCCTATAAGTGGTATTGCTGGGTGAAAGGCTATGCACATTTTTATAACCTTTGGGGACAGTTCCAAATTGCTCTCCAGAATTAACGCTGTCATCTCTAATGAAGAGATTGAGGTTCAGAAAGAGTTTATGATATAGGCAAAATTACACAGAAAGTGGCACCCAAAATTTGAAACTAAATTGTTTATATCAATCTATGAAGTTTCTTGCACATTGTGGGTTTTCTATGAGAAACAGTAGAGAAACACGTAATACTTCTGAGGAGAGGTAAGTCATGATCAGATCTGGCCATAAAGGAGTTTAATCTGACCAGGGGTTTGAAATCTGAGCTCACTTAGCAGGCTATCACATCGGCAGGTGATAATAAGGTGTTATACTAAGATTTTTGAAGCGGTTATATAAATGGATTATTTAAGAAATTAAAGAAATGTTTCAAAAATAGAATTGTCAACTATGTGCAAAGTGAAGGAAAGAAAACAGTAATAAATTATATTGAGGTTTTGAACATGACTGGTGCCAATGAAGGATTTATGAAATTCAAAGGGAGTCTGTTTGGGAGAAAAGACTGTCTCATTTTCAAAAAAGGAATTTTTAATGTGCTGCTAAAGCATACAGATAGAATTGCCTCATAAACCATTGGAAACAGTGTTTGGAGCTCAGCAGAAAAATGGGAATTATTTATGTAGATTCTAGAATCCAATAGAAGATCAGTATACCAAGGGAATTACATCTGAAACAAAACAAAACAAAACAAACAAACAAAAAACAGATTAAAACAAAGCAAAGCAAAGAAATACAAAGTATGAGCAGGTGATCCTTGAATCTATGACCTTGGATGAAGTTGCCAAAGACAAATATTAGGGTAAGCCCTAGCTTAAGTCTCACTAGTGAGAAAGGCCTAAATGGTAAAAAAAAAAGTTACATAGGACAGAAATTTCAATTCAATGGAATAGATATTTCTTAGGTACCTACAATATACAAGTCAAAAAAGGTGCCAACATGTGTTGGCAGCAGGGACTTTATATAGTTATAGTAGTGCCCTACATAATGCTACTGAAATAATATTGATCTCTATGATAAACACACTGAGCTAAGTGCCAGGTCCTGGGCATATCAAGACAAAATAGTCTCTGAAAACAAAGAGTTTATGTTCAAAAACATTTGCACAGAAGTATGTTACAAGATAATCTGAAGTAGGGAAGAATTTGGGAAAAACAACTTGAAGGTATCAGTGAAGTTTTAAAGGAGATGGTGGCATCTCAGAGGAGTCCCGAAAGAAGATAAAGGCTTTGGAAAGAAACGACAAAGTGAGTGTGGTCCAGACATGTAGAAAGCTTGTATGAATGCACAGAGATGAGAAGTGGAATGCTGAGATCAAAGAACTGCTAACCAACTATCCACGTTGGTCAGAAGGTAGAATACACAAAGAAATATAGAGTATCTATTTTACCCTTTGGATCTAAGCTATAAGGGCAGTTTTCCTTTAAAATTTCTTGAAATATGATTAGGAGACAAACTTAAATATCCAACTGAGCAGTGTTCATTTACATATTTATTTTCTTTTTTGTTATTATTATTTTTTACTTAAATAACATTTTATTTTTCCTCTAATTACACATCAATACTGTTAGGGCCTAAATACTAAGGCCTGAGCCCTGGATTTGGCCTGAGGGAGTGCAGGGCCTTGAAGGCCTGAGATGCCCGGAGGTGCTTTCTGCAAATTAGCAGATTAACTTGCTGTGCATTGAGAGTGCTTCATCCAATGGGAATGGTCTCCTCCCCCGCCAGGCAGAGATGTATATATAGACTCCCAAACTCCCAGAAGAGGGAAAAAAAGGAAGGAAGGAAGGAATTCGGGTATGCAGATAGCAGAGGAGTCATGTAGCAGCCATCAAATAAACCTGTTGAGCCTGATCCCGAGTCCTGGCGTTCTGTTGTACATTTTCCCCGTAGCTGGATCTACGGGGCCGGAGACATCCGAAGACCTGGTTATAGGTAAGGTCGGCCTGTCGGGACTGCAGCCTGAGAGGAGAACCCCAACAAATACAGTTTTTATCATTCATATTAACAAGATTTTGAATTCCAAATTTCCTCCTCCCCTCTTCTGAAAATGGCCTGCAGTTTGATAGAGATTATATATGTTCTATCATATAAATAAATATTTCCATATTCATCATAGTTGTGGTAGAAGAAATAGATAAAAAGGAAAAAATGAGAAGGAATAAAGTAAGTGGAAAAATGTGCTTCATTCTGCAGTCAATCAGTTTTTTATCTGGATATGGACAGTATTTTCTGTCATGAGTTCTTTGTATGTGTCTTGGATCATACTACTGAGAAGAGCTGAGTCATTCATAGCTGATCATCAAACAATGTTGCTGATACTGTCTACAATGTTTTCCTGATTCTATTCATTTCACTTTGCATCACTTTATGCAAGTATTTCCAGGTTTTTCTGAAATCTATTTGTTTGTTTCTTTTTCATTGTTTTGTTTTGGTTTTGGGATTTTTGTTGTTGTTGTTGTTGTTGTTTGTTTTTGTTTTTGCTTTTTGGAGGGGCAATTGGGGTTAAGTGACTTGCTCAAGGTCACATGCCTGGTTAGTGTTAAGTGTCTGAGGCCAAATTTGAACTCAGTGGTACTTTATTCACTTTACCACCTAGCCACACCCTGTTTGTTTCTTATTGCACAATAGTATTCCATCACATTTATATACCAGAGTTTTTTCAATGATTCCTCATTGATGGGCATCCCCTTAATTTCTCGTATTTTGCCACCACAAAAGGGCTCCTATAAATATTTCTGTTTGTATAAGTCTTTTTTCCTATTTTTATGATCTCTTTGAAATATGGACTTAGTAATGTTATTGATGGATCAAAGGAAATGCACAATTGAGTTGCCCTTAGGGCATAGTTCAAATTGCTCTTCCGGATTTTTCTATCAGTGCACACCTCTACTTATGGAGAATTAGTGTCCCAATATTCCCACATTCTCTCCAACATTTATCATTTTCCTTTTTTTTGTCAGATTTTGTTTGATTGTTGTAAGGTGGTATTTCAGAGTTATCTTAATTTGCATTTATCTAATTATAAATGTTTTAGAGAACTTCCTCATATGTACATAGACATTTTTGATTTCTTCATCTGACAACTGACTGTTCATATCCTCTGACCATTTATCAATTGGAAAATGGCTTGTATTCTCATAAATTTGACTCATTTCTCTATATATTTGAGAAATGAGGCCTTTATCAAAGATAGTTGCTTTAAAGATTATTTCCGAGCTTTCTGTTTTCCTTCTTTTTGTGTGTGTGCTTTTTTTGGAGGGGCAATTGGGGTTAAGTGACTTGCCCAAAGACACATAGCTATGAAGTGTTAAGTGTCTGAGGCTGGATTTATACTCAGGTCCTCCTGCTTCCAGTGCTGGTGCTCTATTCACTGCGCCACCTAGCCGCCCCTCTGTTTTCCTTCTAATCTTGGTTTCATTCATTTTATTGGCACAAAATCTTTTCTTTATTTTTGTTCTTTTTTTTTTTCAAAAGGCTTTATTAAATTCTGGTTTTTTCTCCCCGTTTCCCCCCTATCTACCTCCCCAAAATAGCGGTCCCACAGGGTATCCCCTCCTCCAATCTGCTCTCTCCCCTATCTGCCCCGATATCCCCTTTGACTTTACCAGTAGGGCATGGTGGATCTCTATGTCCCAGTGCCTGTATATCTTATTTCCCAATTACATGTAAATATATATATATATATATATATATATATATATATATATATATATATATATGTATGTATGTATTTTTTTTAAACATTTGGCTTTAAAACTTTGAATTCCAGATTTGCCTTCCTCCCTTGTCACACACCCTTACTGGGAAGATAAGCAATTCAATATAGGATGTACATGTGTAGCTAATGAAAAACATTACCACAGTAGACATATTGTAAAAGACTAATTATATTTCCCTCCCTCCTATCCCACCTCCCACTTGTTCTATTCTCTACTTTGATCCTGTTCCTTTTTAAAAGTGGGTGCTTCCAACTTTGCTCCCCCATAGCCTGCCCTCCCTTCCATCATCCCCCCTCTCATCTCCTCCCCTCCCTACTTTCCTGTAGGGTGAGATAACCCTATTTACTGTGTATGTCATTCCCTCCCTAAACCAAATTCAATGAGACTAAGGTTGACCCATTTCCTTTTACCTCCCTGCTCTTCCCCTCCATTGTAACCATTTTCCCTTGCCTCTTTTATATGAGATAGTTTACCTCCTTCTGTCTCTCCTCATCTCCTCTCACCTCTTAATTTCAGGTTTTAAGTATCATCCCTTCCTATTAGATTGGTTCTGTGCCCTATATCTACGTATACCTATAAACATATACACATACATTCACATATGTATTCATATGCCCATATGCCCTCCAATATACATATTTCTATTCCCTTCAACTATTTTCACACTGAGAAAAGTTTCATCAGTTATAATTATCCTTTTTCCATGTAGGAATGTAAATAGTTTAACTTTGAGAAGTTCCTTATGATTTCTTTTTCTTGTTTGCCTTCTCATGCTTCTCTTGCTTCTTGTATCTGAATGTTGGATTTTCTATTCAACTCTGGTTTTTTATCAAGAATACTTGAAAGTCTTCTGTACCACTGAATGATCATACTTCCCTCTGAAACATGTTACACAGTTTTGCTGGGTAGGTGATTCTTGGTTTTAATCCCAACTCCTTTGACCTCCAGAATATCATATTGCAGGCCCTTTGATCCCTCAGTGTACAAGCTGGCAGATCCTGTGTTATCCTGACTGTGTTTCCACAATATTCAAATTGTTTCTTCCTGGCTGCTTGTAATATTCTCTCCTTGATCTGGCAATTTTAGAACCTGGCTATAATATTCCTAGGAGTTTTCTTTTTGGGATCTTTTTTAGGACGTGATTGGTGGATTCCTTCAACCTCTATTTTGTCCTCTGGTTCTAAAACATCAGGGCAATTTTCCTTGGCAATTTCTTGGAGGATGATTTCTTGGTTCTTTCTTTGGTCATGGCTTTCAGGTACTCCAATAATTTTAAAATTATTTCTCCTGGATCTATTTTCTAGGCCAGTGGTTTTTCCCATAAGATATTTCACATTGCCTTCTATTCTTTCATTTGTTTGGCTCTGTTTAACAGCATCTTGATTTCTCATAAAGTTAATAGCTTTCATTTGCTCCAATCTAATTCTGAAGGAAATATTCTGTTCAGTGAGCTTTTGAGACTCTTTTTCCATCTGGCAAATTCGTCTTTTTAAGGCATTCTTCTCCTCATTGCCTTTTTGAGCCTCTTTTGCCATTTGAGTAAGTCTAGTTTATAAGGTGTTATTTTCCTCAGTCAGGCTATTGACTCTCATTTCATAATTTTCTTGCAGCATTCTCATTTCTCTTCCCAATTTTTCCTCCACTTCTCTTATCTGTTTCTTAAGGTCCTCTATGGCCTGTAACCAGCTTGTATTTTCTTTTGAAGCTTTTGGTGCAGGAGTTCTGACCTCACAGTCCTCCTCCTGTTCTATGCTTTGATCCTTTTTGTTCCCAAAATAGGAGACTAATATTGGATTCTTCAGTTTGTTTTGCTTCCTTTGCCTGCTCATGTTGCCACTCAATTATTTGACTTTTGGGCTTTTTGCCATAGTAGGACTCTGCCACCAGATAGGGGAACTTCTGTCCCAAATGCTGGGGTTTTCTCAGCTACTGGAGGTATTAGTTAGGTGCCCTCTCTGAAGCCTACACATGCTCTGGCATGCTGGTCACACAGCCCAGAACCTCCACCCTAGACCACAATCCAGATTCAAGAAGGTTAAAGCAAGAGCAATTACCCCTCAGACTAGTTGTTTGGTCCACCTACAGTCTGCAGGCCAGGACCTGCAGCAGACACATGTGGCTGTGGCTGTAGGGCCGTGGCATCTCAGCCTCTTCTCACCCCTGGGGGAAAAAGCAGACATACTCCCAACTACTGGATCCCAAAATCCATACTGCACTGACCTCTCACTTCCTTACTAACTATGTGTTGATAATTCTGGAAACCACCATAGCTACTGGTGATCCCAGCTGGTGACTGGTCAGGCCTGCCCTGAGGCTAAAACTTCTGGCTCACACAGGCCTGGGCTTGGCTTCCACGACACTGTACTGGCTGCTCCCTGCAGTGCTGCTGGGCTGTCCTCAGCAGGAATTTAGCTTCTCTGTTTCATTTTGTGGGTTCTCTAGCTACAACGTTTGTTCAGAGTCCACTTTTACATGAATTGGAGAAGGTAGAAGCCAGAGCCCCACAGAAGACCTGTTTATACTCTGCCATCTTGACTCTGCCCCCAACAAAATCTTCCCAATTAAATATGATCAAAATTATTTATTCCACATTTCACAATGCTCTTGTTTCGTCTTGAATTCTTCCCATCACTATAGATTTGACAGGTAGGTTAATTCCTTGTTCTTCTAATTTGATTGCTTCATTGTCTATGGTACCTTTTAGCAAGATATAGTTCCTTCCTTATCTCTTTTAATTAGGTCTATTTTTGTTTTTAATCTATTTAAGATCAGGATTCTGCCCTTGATTTTTTTTTTTAAACTTCAACTGAAGTTTAAAAATTCCAGCCCTTTACCTTCATCTGTGTGTGACTCTTTGCTTCAAATGGGTTTCTTGTAAGCAACATATTGTAGGATTCTGGTTTTTTTTATCAACTCAAGTAGCCTGTATTTAATTCTAAATAAACTCATTAGAAGTTTTTGAGCTGGAGAGTGTCATAGTCAGGCTTATGCTTTCTTTTTAGGAATATTATTTGGCATTTGTATAAAGACTAGAAGATTGAATGCAGAGAGATCAATTAAAAAGTCATTTGCACTAGTAAAGATAAGAGGTAATGGTCTAAACTAAGGTGTTGGTCAGGGGAAAGGTTAGGGATAGTATTTGAATTCATGAGATTAAGATGACTTAATCTGGTCAGAGCTGTATCACAGTGAGAAGACACAATAGCCTTAGCCTTATCAGAGGTAGGATTACAGGGAGGAGAATCTTAGTGGATTTTTTTTTTCTTGACCTTTTGCTCAAGTAAATTTTAATCAGGTGTTCACTCCTTTAAAAACTTCTTGGAGAATGAGAGCTTTGAACCCCCCATTCAAGGTGACTGGGACTCTGGAAAAGAACCAGTCCACCTGGTCCCCTCTTCCCCACCCATACTAGAGAATTCAAAGATTCATATCTGAGTCATCTCTTTTTCAAATCTATGCATTTCTCAATTTATCTTAGTGCCAAATAGTAACCAGAATGAATTCAGTTACCTGGATCTATATTCCCAATGATATTGCACAGTTTTCTTTTTGTGACCCAGGAAAGGGTTAAATGCTAGTCTTATTCCAAAGTGCAGCTTTGAAACCTGCTTCTCTTTGATCAGTGAAGTGACCCCTTTTTCCATTTGTCTTTCTACCTCCTGAGCTTTGGCCGGAGTCCAAAGAGGTAGAAAGATTTTTTTCTTTTTAATTTTTCTGCCAACAATCTCTCTTTAAGAGTCTATCAATCTTCCTAGCCCAGGTACAGTGTTTCTTTCTTCTAGGCTGTGTTTTGTATCTTACAAGGTGGCAGACTCAAGGATTTTTCATAGACACAGAGAAGAGCAGACAGATATTGAAAGACAGACATAGATGAAACACATACAGGGGGCTCAAAGCAACTAGATGAGGAGACATATGACATATAGAAAAACAATCTTCAGAGTGGCTCACAACAAGGATATAGGTGCAAAAGAACCTAGAACCAAATGATGGGGCAGAAAGATTGTTATACTCATCAATCCAACCAAGAAAGGGATAGAATTAGATGGTAAGATGGAGGGATCAGCATACTCAATAATCCAACTGGCTCATCTCAGAAGCCATAGGACTATACCAAAACTGGGCCACTCCCTGACATCTCAGGTTGCCAGGGAGATTGGTGTCTTCCCACTGAACATTTAAGCCACCTCTGGCCCCAACCACCAATCAAAGCAGAAGGGAATTCCCCAACAGAATTAGAAGAAAAACCTAACTTAGCTCTGGAGGACTAGATCCACAGATGACTGAATAAGGGCAGGTCTGCATTGGGAGGGTGGGTTAGGTCCCCTTTGTCTCAAATTCTGGGGCTCTGAAAATATTTCAGGGGCCTGCACCACTAGAGGTGTGGGTGAGGAGATGCCCACTGCCTGAGGATGAGACTCTTCCTGGTCTAGGTCTCAGGGAGTGCCAAGGAACACTCCCTAATCTCACAGGGGCCTCCAGAAATGTGCAGAAAATCAGTGAACTGAGAACTGGGTATGAATTTAATGAATGTGGATTTAATGAGGGTCCAGTTGTCTGGAGTGTAGACTCAAATCAGGCAGCCCTGAGCAGGAGCAGAGCCAGCGTATTTAAAAACAAAATCCACAAAGTAATGGTCTGATCCATATGAAAACAGGAAGTTACAGAAGCAGAGGAAAGCAATTGGTTAATTATCAGTTTAAAACCTTAAATAGAATATAGTTAAGTTTCAATATCCCAGAACAGGGCCAGTGACAATGCCTTGGGAGATTTCTAAGAGATATGCTTTGGGCGGTTATTCTCTTGCCAAGTGAGGGCTTCTCTGTGGCGGGACTTTACTTCTGTGAAGAAGGGAGCACAAAATGGTGGGGACTGAGACAAGATGATTGGTTCAATTTATGGTTCTACCAACAAAGTGTTAGTTTCCTAATTTTTTTTAAACAAATGCTTTATTAACTTCTGTTTTACATCATTCATTTCCGCCAGATTTTGAGTTACAATCATTTCCCCCCCATTATTCCCCTACCCAACCTTCCAGAATAGCTGTCCCACAAGATATCGCTTCCTCCAATCTGCTCTCTCCCATACCTTCTCCCATATCCCCTTCGACTTTTCCATTAGAGGGAGGTGAATCTTTGTGTCCCAATGCCTGCACATCTTATCTCCCAATTACAAGCAAAAGAGTATTAATAATAGTATTTATATATATTTGAAACATTTAATGTTAAGACCTCAAATTTCAGATCTATTTCCTTCCTCCCTTGTCACCCATTCCCTCTGGGGAGATAAGTAATTCAGTATATGTTGTACATGTCTAGCTATGCAAAACATTATCATAGTAGATATATTGTACAAGGCTGCTTATAATTCCCTCCCACTCATCCCACCCCCACCTGGTCCATTCCCTACATGATCCTGTCCCACTTCTATAGTGGGTACTTCCAACCTCCCCTCCCCCCAAGGATGCCCTCCCATCCATCATCCCTCCTCTCATCGCCCTTCCTCCTATTCTGCTGCAGGTTGAGATATCCCATTTAATATGTATGTCATTCTCTCCCTGAACCAAATTCAATGAAAATGTGGATTTGCCTTTTTTGCCTTCCTATTCTCCCACTCCCTTGCAACCACTTCCCCTTGCTTCTTCTACATGAGACAGTTTACCCTACCCTGTCTCTCCCCATCTCCTCTTGCCACTTTCCTCTCTCACCTCATAATTTCATCCCTTGAGTATTCTCCCTTCCCAACAAATTCAATCTATGCCCTCTATCCATATATGGCTGTAACCATATACACACACATTCACATATGTATTCATATGACCACACACCCTTCTTCCATTATTTTCATAGTCAGAAAGATATCATCACTCACAGTTATTGTTTTTCCATATAGGAATATAAATAGTTCAACTTTAATAAGTTCCTTTTGATTTCTTTTCCCTGGTTACCTTCTCAGGCATCTCTTGCTTCTTGTGTCTGGATGTCAAATTTTCTATTCAATTCTGGTTTTTTCATCAAGAATGCTTGAAAGTCCTCTATTCCACTGAATGACCATATTTTCCCCTGAAACAAAATACTCAGTTTTGCTGGGTAGGTGACCCTTGGGTTCATTCCCAGTTCTTTTGCCCTCTGGAATATCATATTCCATGCCCTTCGATCCCTCAGTGTAGAAGCTGCCAGGTCCTGGGCTATTCTGATTGTGTTTCCACAATATTGAAATTGTTTCTTCCTGGCTGCTTGTAGTATTTTCTCCTTGATCTGGGGATTCTGGAACCTGGCTATAATATTCCTGGGAATTTTCTTTTTGGAATCTTTTTCAGGAGGTGATTGGTGGATTTTTTCAACCTCTATTTTGCCCTCTGGATCTAAAACATCAGGGCAATTTTCCTTGAGAATTTCTTGAAGGGTGATTTCTAGGTTCTTTCTTTGATCATGGCTTCCAGGTAGTCCAATAATTTTTAAATTGTCTCTCCTGTATCTATTTTCCAGGTCAGTGGTTTTTCCCATGATATATTTCACATTGCCTTCTACTCTTTCATTTGTTTGGATCTGCTTAACAGCATCTTGATTTCTCCTAAAGTCATTAGCTTCCATTTGCTCCAGTCTAACTCTGAAGGAATGAATCTCCTCAGTGAGCTTTTGAGATTCTTTTTTCCATTTGGAAAATGAGGGTTTTTAAGGCATTCTTCTTCTCATTGCCTTTTTGAGCCTCTTTTGCCATTTGAGTTAGTCTATTTTTTTTCCTATTTGGAGGGCAATTGGGGTTAAGTCACTTGGCCAAGGTCACATGGCTAGGTTTCTTTTTTTTTTTGTTTGTTTATGTGTGTGTTAAGTGTCTGAGGCCAGATCCAAACTCAGGTCCTTCTTACTCCAGGGCTGATGCTCTACTCACTGTGCCACCTAGCTGCCCAAGTTAGTCTATTTTTTAAGGTGTTATTTTCCTCATTCAGCCTGTTGATTCTCATTTCATACTTTTCTTGCATCTTTCTCATTTCTCTTCCCAATTTTCTCCCCACTTCTCTTATCTGCTTCTTAAGGTCCTCTATGGCCTGTAGCCAGCTTGTATTTTCATTTGGGGCTTTTGGTGCAGGAGTTCTGACCTCAAGTCTTCCTCCTGTTCCATGCTTTGATCCTGTTTGCTCCCCAAATAGTAGTCTAATGTTGCATTTTTCTGTTTATTTTGTTTCATTTGCCTCACCGTTTTGCCACTCATTTACTTGACTTTTGGGCTTTTTGCCACAGCAGGACTCTGCCACCAAACAGGGAAACTTCTGTCTCAAATGTTGGGGTTTTCTCACCTTCCAGAGGTATTAGTTGGGTGGCCTCTGTGAAGCCTCCACACACTGGCAAGCTGGTCACACACCCCAAGACCTCCATCCCAGACTGCAATCCAGATCCAAGAAGGGTAAAGCAAGAGTGCTCACTCCCCAGACAGATTGCCAGATCCTCCTACATTGTGGCAGCTTGGCACAAGCTGGGCTGGCTCCTCAGCAGCTTCTCGCCCCCAGGGGGAGAATCTGACACATTCTCCCAACCAGTCCCAAAGTCCATAGGGCACTAACCTCTCAGTTTGTCATAGGCATCTATGTGTTGATAATTCTGGAAACTCCACAGCTGCTGGTGTTCTGGGTTCCCTCCAGCCAGCTGCTGGTCTGGCCACCCTCAGACTAAAACTGAAACTCACAGGGGCCTGGGCTCAGGTTGCAAATCTCTCTGCTGGCCATTCCCTGCCAGGCTGCAGGATTGTCCTCAGTGAGACATTAGCTTCTCTATGTCATTTTGTGTGTTCTGGAGCTCCAGAGGTCATTCATAGTCCCCCTTTTACATAATTTTGAAGTGGTGTAGGCTGGAGCTCTGTGAAAGTGCTGTTTCTACTCCCTCTAGTAAAATATTGAATAATGGTGATAATAACGGACATCCTTGCTTCATTCCTTATCCTATTGGGAAGGAAGCTAGAAATCTTATCCCCATTATAGATGATACTTGCTGATGGTCTTGGATTGATACTGTTCATCATTTTAAGGAACTCTCGCTTGATGCCTGTGCTCTCTCATGTTTTTTATAGTTATGGGTGTTGCATTTCAACCAAAAACTTTTTCAGTGTACTTACTCATGTGATTTCTATGGGTTTTGTTATTGATTTAGTCTTTTTTCTTGCCCTTTGGAGGGCAATTGGGGTTAAGTGACTTGCTCAAAGTCACATGGCTAGTAAGTTTGTCAAGTGTCTGAGGCCAGACCTGAACTCAGGTCCTCCTGACTCCAGGGTCAGTGCTCTATTCACTGTACCACCTAGCCACCCCTGATTTAGTCATTTATGATGATGGTTTATCTAATATTGAATCAACTTTGCAGTCCTGATATAAATCCCACCTGGTCGCAGTGTATAACCATTGTGATATATTTACTGAAATTGCCCTTCTAGTAGTTTGTTCAAAATTTTTGCATTGGTATTCATTAGGGAAATTGGTCTATAATTTTCTTTCTCTGTTTTAGCTCTTTCTGTTTTAGGTGTCAGCACCATATGTGTACCATTCTAGGAGTTTGGTTGAACTCTACCTATTTTCCAAAAAATGTGTATATAGTATTGGAATTAATTGTTCTTGAAATATTTGGTAAAATTCCTCCTGAACCCATCAGGGAATTTTTTTTTTCATTTAAAAATTTTTTTTTAGTTTTCAACATTCAAGATTTTAAGTTCCAAATTTTCACCCCATCTCTCCCCTCCCCCACCCCATGATAGCATGCACTCTGAATACCCCTTCCCCTCAGTCTGTTTTCCCTTCTATCACCCACCCCTCTCTTATCCTCCACCCCTACTTTCTTGTAGGGTGAGATAGATTTCTATACCCACTGCCTTTTGCATGTAAAAACAATTTTTAACATTGCTTTTAAAATTCAAGTCGCAAATTCTCTCCCTTCTTCCATCCTTATCTACCCTCATTGAGAAGGCAAGCAATTCAATATAAGTTATATCTATACAGTTTTGTAAAATGGTTCTATGATAGTCAAGTTGTGAAAGGCTATCTATATTTCCCTCCATCCTATCTTGGTGTCCATTCATTCTATTCTCTCCTTCAACCATATCCCTTTTCAAAAGTGTTTGCTTCTAAATACCACCTCCCCCAATCTTCCCTTCCTTATATCATTTCCCCAATTTCTTATCTCCCCTCCACTTCCCTGTATGGTAAGATAGAATGCCATACCCAATTGCATGTATATTTTTATTCCATTTTTAAACCAAATCCGATGAGAGTAAGGTTCACTCATTGACTCTCACTCCCCACTTCTTTCCCTCAAATGTAAAATCTTTCTCTTGCCTCTTTTACGTAAAATAATTTACACCATTCTACTTCCCCCTTTCTCTTTTTCCTAGTACATTTCTCTCTTACCTTTTAATTTTATTTTTAGAAATCATTCCTTCATATTAAATGCTCCCTGCACTCTCTCACTTTCTCTCTCTCTCTCTCTCTCTCTCTCTCTCTCTCTCTCTCTCTCTCTGTATACACACACACACACACACACACACACACACACACACACACACACACACCCCTATATACTTATACACATGCACATATATGTCTATACATATCTATCTATCTATATCTTGAAAGTCCTCTATTTCATTGAATGTCCATTTTTTCTCCCAAAAAATTATACTCAGTTTTCCTGGGTAGCTGATTCTTGGTTTTAATCCTATCTCCTTTGACCTCAAGAATATCATATTCCAAGCCCTCCAATAAGTTGCTTAATCTTATATTATCCTGATTGTATTTTCACAATTCCTGAATTGTTTTTTTTTCTGGCTGCTTGCAATATTTTTTCTTAGTCTTGGGAACTCTGGAATTTGGCTACAATATTCCTAGGAGTTTTCTTTTTGGGATCTCTTGCAGGAAGTGATCAATGGATTCTTTCAATTTCAATTTTCCCCTTTGGTTATAGAATATCAGGGCAGTTTTTCTTGATAATTTCTTGAAAGATTATATCTAAACTCTTTTTCTTATCATGGCTTCCTCTAGTTCAATAATTTTTAGATGATCTCTGCTGGATCTATTTTCCAGGTCAATTGTTTTTCCAATGAGATATTGTACATTGTCTTCTTTTTTTCATTCTTTTGTTTCTCTTTTATAGTTTCTTAATTTCTCATAGTCATTAGCTTCCATTTGCTCCATTCTAATTTTTAAATAATTATTTTCTTCAGTGAGCTTTTCCTTTTCAATTTGACCAATTCTGCTTTTTAAGCAATTCTTCTTTTCATTGGCGTTTTGTTCTTCATTTGCCTTTTGTGTTAGTCTATTTTTTAAGGTGTTATTTTCTTCAGCATTTGGGGTCTTTTTCAGCAAGCTATAGACTTGTTTTTCATGATTTCTTGCATCTCTCTCATTTCTCTTTCCAGTTTTTCCTAATTCTTACTTGATTTTCAAAATCCATTTTGAGCTCTTCCATGGCCTGTGACCAATTTATATTTTTCTTGAAGATGGTTGATACAGGTACTTTGACTTTGTTGTCTTCTTCTGGTTGTATGTTTTGATCTTCTTTTTCACTGAAGTAAGATTCTACAGTCTATAGTTTGTTTTATGCTGTTTGGTCATTTTCCCAACCATATACTTGACTTTTTTAACTCTATGTTGAGGTAGAATTTTTCTTCCAATGTGAGGGTGTACTTCAGGGGTTTTGTGCAACTGTTTTCAGAGATAATTCTAGGAGCCTGTAAATTTTCAATTCTTCCAAGGTGGTATGATCTAAGGAGAGATCATTACTCCTTTCCTGGCCTGTGTTCTGCTCTGTGATTGACCAAAAGCATTCTTTTCTACCTTGGAACTAGGAGGAGGATTCCCTCTACACCACAGCCACAAGTTCCACCACACCAGAGCTCCTCCTCGGCCTAGGACTGCCATCCAGTACTGCTACCCAAATCCAAAGAGAACAAAGCAAGAGAAGCTTGCCTCCATACCCGCAAAGAGATTCCCGCAATCATTGTAGTCATTCTCTTTAACTAAATTATTGTTTTTATGATTTGTTCTTTGACCCACTTATTCTTTAGGATTACATTATTTAGTTTCCAATTAATTTGTTTTTTTGCCTTTTGGAGGACAACTGGGGTTAAGTAACTTGCCCAAAGTCACACGGCTAGGTTTTTGTTTGTGCGTGCGTTAAGTGTCTGAGGCCGGATCCGAACTCAGGTCCTTCTGACTCCAGGGCCGAGGCTCTACTCACTGCGCCACCTAGCCGCCCCTCCAATTAATTTTTAATCTATCTTTCCACTGCCTTTTGTTGAATCTAATTTCTATTGTATTATGATCTAAAAATAATGCCTTTACTATTTATCCCTTTCTTCACTTGATTTTCAGGTTTTAATTCACCTTAAGAATTAGGATGCTGTACCACTTGGTGCACATATGTTCAGTATTGATATTGCTTCATTTTCTATGCTACCTTTTAGCAAGATGTAGTTTCCTTCCTTATCCCTTTAAATTGGGCCTATTTTTTTTGCTTTTGTTTTCTCTGAGATCAGGATCGCTATATCCATAAAATGGTGTTTGTGTATGTGTGTGTGTGTGTGTGTGTGTGTGTGTGTCTGTGTGAGTGTGTGATTCTGAGTGTGTGTTTGTGTGTGTGAGAGAGAGTGTGTGTGTAGGAAGGTGTCCTTCAATCTTCCTATAGTCAGCAATCTGAACCTCATACTGTTCTTTAGGTGAAAGTTCTTGAGGCCTAGTCTGCTTCCCTAAGGAGCTACCTGCAGGGCTTTTTGTTTATTGATTTAGCAGAGTCAACCTGGAGATGTCTGCGCTTTAACCAAGCCAAACCTCTGCCTCTGGAGATCCTGTCTTTCTTGAGGTCCTCTCAAGCTGTTTTAGGAAGATAACCACTTTACCCCTTTATTTTCACCACTCTACTTTCATTTTGAGGCTATTTTCTGTCTCTGAAGGAAATTTGGAGAGCCTGGAATTTTCTGACCTACTCTCCAATCTCCCAAATCTCCCTCATTTCTTTATTAAATCTCTTCCAGATTCAATTGCAGGCTATAGCATGACTCTCTCAAAAATGATTAAAAAATAGAAATTCTCTAATCAGCTTGCCTTCAGGTAGCCTGAAGAAAACCCCTGCCATTTGGTTTGTGCTCTTTTTCTCTCAATTATAAACCAGGCTTAGAGACTTGGACACAAATCATAGTAAATGATTTGCATGCTTCAATACCAATTTCAAATGGTATATACATACAAATTAGTATTTTATTGGACAGTTTTCCCCTGCAGCTGGCCTGGGCTGGAAGTAGTGAACCACTTTTCTTCCTCCGACTGTTCAGAGGGGAAACTGGAAATATATTGGTTGGATGGGTAAACAGGGAAATATGGGAGAAGGCATGATTTCTGATAGTATCATCAGTCCCATTCTATTGTCAATTCTAGTATGCTTCTGATGGCCTTTATCTTCCTTTCTTCATGCAAGATCTGGCATGCTATATGGTGTTAATTCTTCCTGCTTTTCTTGTTTTCCATTGGAAATTCAGCACATGTTCTTCTCTTCCATGACCATGTGGCTTCTTGGCAAAAGAAATTCCCTTCTGAGGGCAAAAGACCCAATATCTTCAATGACTGCAGCTAGTATTCCTGATTATCAAGTCTCTATGGCAATAACCCTGAGGAAAGGCTTATAATACTAGTGATTCTGTTACCTGGAGCATGCACCACAAAAGAAAAGTCCAATTCAAGCAGTAAAATAAATTCAGTAAAGGGGAGAAACTTTAAAGAAACCTTGGGCCTCAGAAGAAAAGATTTCAGAAGAAGATGTGGGGAAGGAAGAGGCTCTTGCATGCTGTCCTGTGAGGGGAGATAGATTTCAGGACTATTAGGGAGATCAGTGCTAGAGAGTCTGCTGCTTGGGGGAAAGGAGAAAAATCAAGTGGTATATTGAAGGGCATCATCTAGGGAGAAGTACTTTATTTGGTAACTTCATATCTTTTTAATTTTATTAATTTGTGTGTTTACTTTGAGTTTACAAGATTCAGTTCAACAGTTCCTTGAGTTTCAAATTTTTTTCTCCTCTCTCACCTATCCCCCCACATGGTGGCATATAAACAAGTATAGGATCTGGAAATACTTTCACATTGGACTTTAGTCACATTATAAAGAAGGATTTATCAGATGGAATGAACAATGGGAAAGAGGAAACAAAATAAAAAAAGAAAAAGAGCAGGTAGTTTGCTTCAATCTGCATTCGAACTCTGTTCTTTCTAGTTCTTTCTCTGAATGTAGACATCTCTCTCCATCATGAGTCTTTTGGAGTTGACTTATACCCTTGCATTGCTGAGAAGAGTCCAGTCTGTCACAGTTGGTCATCACACATATGTTGTATCTGTAATTGTGTACAAATTTCTCCTGGTTCTGCTCTTCTCAATCAGCGTCAGTTCCTATAAGCCTCTCCAGGTAAATGTGAAGTCCATCTGCTCCTCATTTCTTATAGCACAATAATATTCCATTACATGTATATATCACAACTTGTTCAGCCATTCCCCAATTGATGGGCATCCCCTTAATTTCCAATTCTTTGCCACCACAAAAAGAGGTGCTATAAATATTTTTGTACATTTGATTCTTCCTCCCATTTCTATGATATCTTTGGGATACAACCCTAGAAGTGGTATTGCTGGGTCAAAGGGTATAAAATTATTTATAGCCCTTTGGTCATAGTTCCAGATTGTTCTCCAGAATGGATGAATCTGTTCACAGCTCCACCAGCAATGCATTAGTGTTTCAATTTTTCGACAACCTCTCCAGCATTTGTCATTTTCCTGTTTTGACATCTTTGCCAATCTGACTGGTGAGATGTGATACCTCAGAGTTGTTTTGATTTGCATTTCTCTAATCAATAGTTATTTAGAACATTTTTTAATATGCTTATAGATATCTTTAATACCTTCCTCTGAAAACTGCCTGTTCATATCCTTTGACCATCTATTATTTGGGGAAAGACGTATTATTTTTTTTAAATTTTTTATTTTAACAAATGCTTTATTAACTTCTAGTTTACATCATTCATTTCATCCAGATTTCGAGTTACAATTATTTCCCCATTTTTCCCCTACCCACCACCCCAGAATAGCAATCCCACAAGATATCCCCTCATCCAATCTGCTCTCTCCCCTATCTTCTTCCATACCCCCTTCAACTTTGCCATTAGGGCAAGGTGAATCTTTGTGCCCCAATGCCTGCACATCTCATCTCCTAATTACATGCAAAATAGTATTAATAATAGTGTGTATATATATATATATATATATATATATATATATATATATATATATATATATTTAATTTTAAAACTTCAAATTTCAGATCCATTCCTTTCCTCCCTTGTCACCTATTCCCTCTGGGAAGATAAGCAATTCAGTATGTGTTGAACATGTATTTCTATGCAAAACATTACCATAGTATATATATTGTAAAAGACTGCTTATATTTCCCTCCCATCCATCCCATGCCCCACCTGGTCCATTACCTACTTTGATCCTGTCCCTCTTCTAAAGTGGGTACTTCCAATCTCCCCTCCCCGCAGAGTGCCCTTCTCTCCATCATCCCCCTTCTCATGCCCCTTGCCCCTACTCTCCTGCAGGATAAGATATACCATTTAGTATGTATGTCATTCTCTCCCTGAGCCAAATTCAATGAGAATATGGTTTTTCCTTTTTTGCCTTCCTGTTCTTCCCCTACCCTGCAACCACTTCCCCTTGTTTCTTCTATATGAGATAGTTTGCCCTACCCCGTCTCTCCCCATCTCCTCTTGCCCCTTTCCTCTCTCACCTCTTAACTTCACCCCTTAAGTATCATCCCTTCCCACCAAATTCAACCTGTGCCTCTAACCATGTAAACCTGTAAACATATATACACACATTCACATATGTATTCATATTCCTATATACCCTTCTTCAATTATTTTCATACTGAGGAAGGTTTCATCAGTCACAGTTATTGTTTTTCCATGTAGGAATGTAAATAGTTCAACTTTGATAAGTTGCTTTTGATTTCTTTTCCCCAATTACCTTCTCAAGCATCTCTTGCTTCTTGTGTCTGAATGTCAAATTTTCTATTTAACTCTCGTTTTTTCCTCAAGAATACTTGAAAGTCCTCTATTCCACTGAATGACCATATTTTCCCCTGAAACAAAATACTCAGTTTTGCTGGGTAGGTGACCCTTGCCTTCAATCCCAGCTCTTTTGCCCTCTGGAATATCATATTCCATGCCCTTCAATCCCTCAGTGTAGAAGCTGCCAGGTCCTGTGCTATTCTGATTGTGTTTCCACAATATTGAAATTGTTTCTTCCTGGCTTCTTGTAGTATTTTCTCCTTGACCTGGGAGTTCTGGAACCTGGCTATAATATTCCTGGGAGTTTTCTTTTTGGGATCTTTTTCAGGAGGTGTTCTGTGGATTCTTTCAATGTCTATTTTGCCCTCTGGGTCTAAAAGATCAGGGCAATTTTCCTTGAGAATTTCTTAAAGGATGATTTCAAGGTTCTTTCTTTGATGATGGCCTTCAGGTAGTCCAATAATTTTTAAATTGTCTCTCCTGGATCTATTCTCCAGGTCAGTGGTTTTTTTCCATGAGATATTTCACATTGCCTTCTAATCTTTCATTTGTTTGGATCTGCTTAACAGCATCTTGATTTCTCATAAAGTCACTAGCTTCCATTTGCTCCAGTCTAACTCTGAAGGAATGAAACTCCTCCGTGTGTTTCTGATATTCTTTATCCATCTGGCAAATTCGGGTTTTTAAGGCATTCTTCTCCTCATTGCCCTTTTGGCCCTCCTTTGCCATTTGAGTTAGTCTATTTTTTACGGTGTTCTTTTCCTCAGTCACGCTGTTGACCCTCATTTCATACTTTTCCTGCATCCTTCTCATTTCTCTTCTCAATTCTTCTTCCACGTCTCTTATTTGGTTTTTAAAATCCTTCTTAAGGTCCTCAATGTCCTGTAACCTGTTCATATTTTCATTTGGGGCTTTTGATGCAGGAGTTCTGACTACACAGTCCTCCTCTTCCATGCTTCGATCCTCTTTGCCCCCAAAATAGGAGTCTAATGTTGCATTTTTCTGTTTATTTTGTTTCCTTTGCCTAGGCATGTTGACGCTTAATTACTTGACTTTTCAGCTTGTTGCCACAGTAGGACTCTGCCACCAGACAGGGGAGCTTCTGTCCCAACGTTGGGGTCTTCACAACTTCCAGAGGTATTAGTTGGGTGGCCTATGTGGAACCTCCACACGCTCTCGCAAGTTGGATACCCACCTCCGCCCTCCCCACAAGACCACAATTCAGATCCAAGCAGGTTAAAACAAGAGCGATTAACCCCCAGACCAGGAGCTGAAGCTGCCACTGAAGCTGCAAAATGGCTTCTGTGCTGAGGCTCCTCAGCTGCTTCTTGCCCCCAGGGGCAGAAGACAATGTGTTCCCCAAATAATTGTCCTAAAATCCATAGGGCACTAACCTCTCACTTTGGCATAGACATATCTGTGTTGGTAATTCTGGTATTTCCACAGCTGCTGGTGTTCTGGGCTCCCTCCAGCTGGCTGCTGGCCTAGCCGCCCTGGGGCTAAAACCACAGCTCACATAGTCCTGGGCTCCACTCCTAGAGCTTTGTGCTGTGCTGAGCTGGCTGCTCCCTGCAGGGCTGCTGGGCTGTCCTCAGCAGGAGGTTAGCTTCTCTGTGTCGTTCTGTGGGTGCTGGAGATCCAGAAGTTGTTCAGAGTCTACTTTTTACTTAGTTTGGAAGTGGTTTGGAGGGGAGTACCTTGGAAGTGCAGTTTCTACTCTGCCATCTTGACTCCACAAGACTTGTATTCTTATAGATTTGACTCAATTCTCTACATATTTTAGAAATGAGGCCTTTATCAGAGACATTGGTTGTAAAAATTCTTTCCCAGTTTTCCACTTCCCTCTTAATCTTGGTTACATTGGCTTTGTTTGTACAGAAGCTTTTCAATTTCATGTAATCAAAATTATCCATTTTGCATTTTATAATGCTCTCCAATTCTTGTTTGGTCATAAAGTCTTCCTCTCTCCATAAATCTTACAGGTAAACTATTCCTTGCTTTCCCAAATTGCTTACAGTATCAGCCTTTATACTAGATTGTGCACCCATTTAGACTTGATTTTGATATATAGTGTTATATAATGGTCTATGCCCCGTTTCTGCCATACTATATTTCAGTTTTCCCAGCAGTTTTTTCAAATAGTGAGTTCTTATCCCCAAAACTGGGGTCTTTGGGTTTATCAGACTGTAGATTACTGTAGTATTGACTGCTGAGTCTCCTGTACCCAATCTATTCCATTGATCCATTACTCTATTGCTCAGCCTTTACCAAGTAGTTTTGATGACTCCTGCTTTATAATACAGATTAAAATCTGGTATAACTAGTCCTCCTTCCCTAGCATTTATTTTCATTAATTCCCTTGACATTCTGGACTTTTCTTATTCCAAATGAATTTTGTTACTATTTTTTCTATCTGTATAAAGTAAATTTTGGTATGACACTAAATCTTTAATTTAATTTAGGTAAAAGTGTCATTTTTATCACATTAGTTCAACCCAGGCATGAGCAATTGATGTTTTTTTCAGTTACTTAAATTTGACTTTATTTGTGTGAAAAATGTTTTGTAGTTGTTTTCATATAGGTCCTGGGTTTGTTTTGGCAGGTAGATTCCCAAATATTTTATAATGTCTACAGTGACTTTAAATGGGATTTGTCATTCTATCTCTTGCTGTTGGATTTCATTAGAAATATATAGGAATGCTGAGGATTTATGTGAGTTTATTTTTTATCCTTCAACTTTGTCAAATTTATTTATTGCCTTACATTGTTATTACTTGATTTTCCAGGATTCTCTAAGTATACCATCATATCATCTGCAAAGAGTGATAGCTTGGTCTGTTCTTTGCCTGATTTGATTTCTTTGATTTCTTTTTCTTCTCTAATTGCTACTGATAACATTTCTAGTACCAGATTGAATAAGAGGGGTGATAGTGGACACCCTTGTTTCACCCCTGATCTTATTGGAAATGCTTCTAGCATATCCCCATCACGTATAATATTTGTTGATGGCTTTAAAAGAGATGCTACCTATTATTATTTTTTTTTTGCTTTTTGGAGGGCAATTGGGTTTAAGTAACTTGCCCAAGGTCACACAGCCAAGTTTTTGTTTGTGTGAGCGTTAAGTGTCTGAGGCCAGATCTGAACTCAGGTCCTTCTGACTCCAGGGCTGATGCTCTGCTCACTGCACCACCTAGCCACCCCTTACCTATTATTTTAAGGAAGGCTCCATTTATTCCTATACTTTCTAGTGTTTTCAATAGGAATGGATGTTGTATTTTGTCAAAAGCCTTTTCTGCATCTATTGAGATAATCATGTGGTTTCTGCTAGATTTATTGTTGATATGCTCAATTATACTGATGGTTTCCCTAATATTAACCCATTCTTGCATTCCTGTAATAAATCCTACCTGATCAAAGTGTATTATTCTCGTGATAAGTTGTTGTAGTCTTTTTGCTAGTATTTTATTAAAATTTTTTGCATCTATATTCATGAGGGAAATTTGTCTATAATTTTCTTTCTCTGTTTTATCTCTTACTAATTGAGGTATCAGTATCATATTTGTGTCATAAAAAGAATTCAGTAAGACTCCTTCACTAATTTTCCCAAATAGTTTGTAGAGTATTGTAATCAATTTTTCTTTAAATGTTTGATAGAATTTGCAAGGAAATCCATCTGGCCCTGAAGATTTTTTTCCTAGTGAGTTCTCTGATGGCTTGTTTGATTTCTTTTTCTGAAATGGGGTTATTTAAGTAATTTCCTTCCCCTTACGTTAATCTGGGCAATTCATATTTTTTGTAAATATTCATCCATTTCACTAAGATTGTCAAAATTATATGCATTCAACTGGGCAAAATAATTCCTAATTATGGTTTTAATTAGGTAGAGTTACCCTTTTCATTTTTTGATACTCATAGTTTGGTTTTACCTAGAGCTTATATTTCTATATCACACTGGATTTTATAAGGAAAGTGTTTCACAAACTCCAAAATACTACATAGAGTTAAAGGCCCCACAGTTGGAAGGGAATTCAAAAGTCATCTAGTCCATCCTCCAACAAAAGTACATAAATAGCACACTTTATACTATAGAACTTCAAGATTTAGAAAGTATTTTACTAAATTATCTCATTTGATACAATTTTTAGAATTGGATATGGACAGCTAGGTGGCTTAGTGAATAGAGTACAAAGCTTGAAGTCATGAAGATGCAAGTTCCTGAGTTTAAACCTGGCCTCAGACCCTTACTAGCTATGCGATTCTGGGTAAATCACTTAACCCTGTTTGCCTGAGCTTCCTCATCTGTAAAATGAACTGGAGAAGGAAATGCAAACCACTCCAATATCTTTGCCAAGAAAACCCCAAATATTATAATGAAAAGTCAGACATGACGCAAATGACTGACCGATAACAAAAGCAACTGGAAGTATATATGAAGAAACAAAACCTCAGAGGTGGTAAGTGACTTGCCAAAGTTCACATGGCAACCTAATGCCTAAGGTTAATGTGAATTATACTGTGAATCAAAAGTTTCCTCTGTAATGCTTCTAAAAAGGATAATGAAAACTCTACCCATACTTCCTCTCTACTTACTTACAGAATCTCAGCATTGAAAGAGATCTCAGTGACCATCTAATCTAACATACACCTAAACAAAAATCTTGGCCCAAGAGATGTTATTCAAATCTTACTTATAAACTGTAGGAAATGAGGAATCCATCATGCCCCTTACTTCATAAATGTATTATAATTTGGCTTGAAGGCCACTCCTTTCATCAATTTCCCCCATTTTTCATCCGTTTGACTTCTCCGTAGTATTAAATATTGTTGACCATTGCTCCTCTTTAGAATTTTCTCTTCCTTTGGATTCCTTAAGATAGCATTAAAATATGCTTTGAATGCTGTCTACATGACCATTATTTGTGATCTCTTTTACTAGTTCCTCTTCCTCCTCTTACCACTCCAAAGTATGAGCACAACCTAGGATTTAAACTTCAGACTTGGAAATAAAAAGCTCTTGGTTTTTTATCCCTTGGTAATCTTATCCACTAGCCTAGTAAGTTGTTCAGTACCAGATACACACAGCTACAAAGTTAGTTGTAATTTGTTTAGATAGTCATTGAAGTAGATGGAAAATAAAACATAAAGTTATTTAATCCATAACAGGAAGGATACATAAGATATTGATGAGTACAGTTCCTTATATTCCCCAATTCCCCACAAAGATCAACCTATATTAGAAGTAACAGAAACTCACATGGGAGAGAGGAATCCCTCAAATCCAAATAACCATACTTCCTCTCAACATTGTTTTACATAGGGCTTGTAATTTCACCAAAATTGGACCTTAGTAGTTTTAGCCAATCAGTGAAGTGGGTAGAAACAATTTTGAAAAAATAATGAATAGGCCATATGCCATTAGACAGAGAATTTGTTAAGTGCTTATCTTATTCCAGCACCATCATAAGCACTAAGGATATAAATTTTAAAAAATACTGTTCTTCCCCTCAAGGATCTTTTATTCTAATGGAAGAGTGAAGTAGGTAAATATGCAACATAGTTTGGAGCCAATGGCCAGGAAGTAAAGTGAAGATATGGCTCTGGGCAGAATAAATCCAGAGATTACCTATCAGAGCCAAGGGTTATTTGTGGTATGACATGCAAATTTCCTTGGAGAGGAGTTTGAGATGATGGTTGGAATGGAAGTGGCATGATTTGGAGCTCTTGGTCAGGAAGTGAGACAAAGGTTTTGTTCCAAGCAAGATAAGATGGAACCAACAATAATACTCTATTATAAAGGAGCATATATCATTGTTCTGGATCTTTATTTTATATAACCATGACAATAGATTGCATATGTGTCTTGAATGTTAGATAACCATGTGACCTAGTCAGTCCCTTTGGGCTCAAGGCTTGGAAATAATGTGTGACACCTGGTACATATGTGGCCACTTTTCAAATAATGTGTCTATGGTTTAAATTATTACTCTCTAAGTAGAGATCCTGTGTTTTATAATAGAAAGCTCTGTCTTCAGAGTCAAAAGATAGGAGTTTGAATCTCAATTTTACTATTTACTACTTCTGTGATCATAGTAAGGCCATCATTTCTCTTGGTCTCATTTTCCTCAACTATATAATAAGGAATTTAGACTTAGATAATATCTATTTCCAAAGCTTATGAATTCTATATCTGGCTGGCACTTGGTACATGCTTAATAATTATCTATAATTGGGGTGGCTAGGTGGCACAGTGGATAGAGCACTGGCCCTGGAGTCAGGAGGACCTGAGTTCACATCCAGCCTTAGACACTTACCACTTACTAGCCATATGACCTTGGGCCAGTCACTTAACCCCAACTGCCCTGCCCTCCCCCCCTCCAAAAAGCAAAAACAAACAAAATAATAAAAAGACAAAAACAAAACAAAACAAACAAAAATTATCTATAATCATTCATATACTTCTAAATTCTTGATTGACATCCCCACTAAAATTCCAACATTCAAAATTGGACTTGATTTATACACATATATGTATATACATATATACACCACATTTGTATGGTACGTATTGTGTGCATACTATATGTGCACATATAACATATATATTTATATTATACATGCTATATATGTATATAGGTTTGCAGCATCCCTGACCTATGGCTATATTGATAAGCTCCTTGAGGGCAGGGACTATTTCAGCTTGTACTTTAATCTGGCAAGCACAATGGCTAGCACGTAGTAGGTGTTTAATGAAGTGAATTAATGCCTGTACTTCCTCTTGTTAAGTGTATGATGTTGTGTTGTTAAGTGTATGATGTTGTTAAGTGTGTTAAGTGTATGATGATTTTCCTACTCACCCAGCTAAAATCTCAGTCTTCTTGAGTACTCTTTCTTGTCCTCCTCAATCTTTTTGGTGCTATTTTAGCACTAAGACATCTGTTCAATCTGAAGGGTTCCTATTCCTCATGGACTGGACTTTTTATACTCAGGTGACTAAGAATCAGTGTTAATAGCTCATGCTGGATCAGTCCTGTATAAGGTGCAGATTCCCTGCCTTTTAAGGAAGAACTGAGTTAGTCTAGTTCATATGGCAGAGATCTTAATAGATTCTACTCCTATGAAATGTTGGAATCACATCTTAAATTAGGGGAGCATTTTGTGCTATCTTAAATCCACCTTGAACACTAAATTAAGTTGTACGTTACTTAAGATTAAGGCCATTTACTTTTGTAGTTCTAGCACTTAATACAATATTTTGGACACAAGATACTCAAGACCTGTTGTGGAATAAATGAATTTGTCATATAATGAATGGATGAACACTTTAGTTGTGTGTCTATTGGGTGTTAGGAATGAAACAAAAATTACTTAACTATTCATACCTTGGTGTGAGAAAGTCAGGGAAGGAGAAAGTTGTAGGAACATATTGGAGAAGAGAGGAGGCAAAGAATATTGAAGAAGAGACAGAGAAGAAGGAGGAGGAGGAGGAAGAGGAGGAGGAGGAGAAGGAGGAAGAGGAGATGATACTTAATATCAAAATCTAAAATCCCAGATCTGGGAGATACTCACATGGTGATATCCAGAATCAGGAAGAGAGATGCCTAGAAATGAAGAGGTAGATGCCAAGGAAAATGATAAATAATTCACATTAAAGGATAAATGGGAATGGCAGTGACACCTGAATAAAAATAATCTCAAAGGAGTGAGGAAAGGAGAGCAAAATGTAGTGTGAAGCCTGAGTGACCAATGTGAATGAGGAAATAGTCAGCCGGTAGGTAGATGAGGCTTAAAGGCAGTAATTAAAAGCTAAATTGGAGAATGTAATTGAGCATAATCCACTTCATTTCAGTGGTTCAAGCTAAAGTAAAAGAAACTCAGGAAAACAGTTATAAGATCACGAACATTCTATTCTCATGACTTGTAAGATGGAACTGAATTGATTCTTATGGATTATTCCAACAGAGATAAAGTTCTTGGGAGTGGGGAACTTTTTGTGAGGGCCCTGTAATCTGTTGTCTGAGGATCAATCCGGCTTTATTGGATAAGTCAATAGAATGTTGGTCACTAGGTGTTACATCTTTTTGGCAGTAGATATGCATTAATATGATTTACTAGGTCATGGAGGATGTGTGGATCATTGGTGGGGGCAATATCCACGCAAAAGAAATCAAGATAGCTTGCGTCAGATCTTTTCTCATAAAGTCACATCTTTCTTCCCTCAGCAAAAGTATTCCTCCTTTACTGAAAACCAAGGACCTATATAGTGAACCCTGTCTTTTTTTCATCCTTTATGTTTAAAAATCACTTTTAATCCATCTCCATTTTCTATTTTTTTGATACAATGTCTAAAAAAGAAGGCCATTTTTCTTGCCAAGACAAGAAGATCATTATCCCTTGGTCCCAATCCTTATTATCTCCTCAGAGAACTTACCACTTTGATCATTTCCTCTCCCTAATCTTCAATCTCTCTTTATCTACTGGCACTTTTCCTCCTACCCAGGTGTTTTCCATCCTTTAAAACCTTTCATTTAGTTCTGCCAAACCCTCAAGCCATCATTTGATATCTCTCTCCTCCCTTCACAGTTAAACTTTTAGGAAAAAAATGTTATCTAGATTACTTGCCTTCACTTCCTCACCTCCCAGTTACTTCTCAGTCCTTCACCCTCAGTCCCTGACTTTTCTCCTCCCATAACTCTAATGATAAACTGCTCTCTCTAAGGCTGCCAATGAATTACCTCTCACTTTCCACTTCCTTCCTCTCTTCCTTCTTTTTCTCCCTCTTCAATTTTATTCCTGTCTCAAATATGTAGTAAACATTAACAGCCAAAAAATACAAGAAATCTATTAATCAACAAATATTTAATAAATGATTACTATGTGCTATCCCTGAAAATACAAAGAATAAAATAATCACTTTTCTTGAGAAGCTAATATACTGTGGGAGAGAACCAATATTTACAAATTAAAAATTATTTTGTATGAATTAATATACTTGTCTCCATATTAGAATGCAAACTCCTTGAGAGAAGGGATTCTTTCTTTCATTGTATTCCTGGATTCTATATCTAGTTACCTAGCTAGCTAAATATCTTTGTAACTTAATATCACAAATGTGTGTTCCAGAAAATTGTCATACAGGACAATTCATTTTCATTCAATAAGCATTTGTTAAGTGCCTATCCTGTTCCTGGCACTGGAAATATAAAGTCAAAAACAAAATAATTCCTGCCCTCAAGGAGTTTACATTCTAAAACATGATCCAAAATACCACAAATGTTATCTCCCTAAGGACTAAGCATCACAAAATTTAGGACATTTTTGCCTCTTTTCTACATTGTAAGTTTGCCTAATATCCCCCACCACACACATACATGGTGAAAATTAATTTAGCAATTTTAATTAAAAACATGAAAAGGCAGTGGCATAGAAAATTGGAGGCTTTATTGTTGATTTGAATTTTGCCTAATTTGATCCATAAGTTTAAACATGATTCACATTTTTTCCTGCAAAAGAGATACCAGACACTAATGCTCAGAGCCATTTAATATTGACTTGTTCAACAAGACTTTTGTTCCCTTGGTACTAAATCTTTTATGTAGCTCAACAACATTTGTAACAAACATAACTGAAAAATAAAAGTTGGTCTTCAAAGTCTTAAATGCATTATAGGAGAGTTTTATGCTAACCACACATATGCATGCATATGCACACCACCAGTGATAACCACCACCACCAAAACTTTATGCTAAACTAAAATGCTAAAAATGAAAAATAAGCCTGTTGCTACAAATGTTATTTTAGCTGAACTCTTTAACCAAGGGCAAGGTATATAACCTTTCTCAACTGATTTCTTCATTTGTAAAATAAGAATAATAGTTGGAATACACTGTGGATGAGTTTGTTAGGTGGATTAAGTGAGATAAGGTACCTGTGTAAAGAGCTTTATGGATGTTAAAGCACTATGTAAATGTCAAATGAGAGCATCATCAGCATCATCAAATCTAAGTGAATTTAAATTCTACAAAGAGAGAGAAAGGGGCCTCTGTACCTGCTCCAAGGCATTATTTTTAGAGCTTCAGCTTTTCCATCAAATTTAATTAGAAATAAAATTTGCTAGTATAAAACAAGTTAATTATGCCTGCCCCACCCCAATCTTGATAGCATTTACAAAGTGCTTTCAAGTTTGCAAAGTGCTTTACAAATATTATCTCATTTATCTTCATGACAATCCTGTCATATATAATTCCCCATTTTACAGTTGAGGAAACGGAGAGAGACAAGTTAAGTGACTTGCCCATTGGATTGGAACTCAAGTCCTCCTGACTCCATATCTAGCTCTTGGTCTACTTTACTACCTAGGTGTCTAAGAAAAGGTCAACATCTGAAGTACTAATTTAAAAAAAGAATCATTGCCTAACAAGTTGTAAAAATGTTCCGGAAAAATATGCAAATAAGGGAGTATCAGAGTGTTAACATCTTAGAATAGATATTGATTGTGACTGAAATTGAAAACAGTAATGAAACCCTGATGTATCCCTTTTGAGTGACAGCCATGAAATTTGTGGTGAATTGAAAGTGACTCCTTGATATCATTTTTTTTTCTTCCTTTCCCTTTTGCTTTGGGAGATAGTGACACAGATCTTGGTCTTTCTGGGGGTATTTTCTGACTTTCAGAATGCACTTCTACATTACCTTGTCTCCTTGGAGTTCTCAGCTCCTTTCATAACTCAACTAGGGTGCCACCTATTAGACTTCTTTTGGCCTTTTCTGTTCCCCTAGACAATTGATCCTCCCTTCTCTAATACTTAGTATTTGTGAATATTTTATAGTTTCTTACTTAAATAAATGCCATGTCTCCCAATAGTACTTAGCTCTTTGAGGGCAGAGACTTTTATCTTTGGTTTTATATCCCTTGAACCTAACATAGTATTTGGAACATAGATGATTAATCATAAATACTCATTGATTTACATTTTCATTGACTCTCCACTCAGATTTTGTCATAGATTTACTTTCTCATCTAGACTACTTGCTTTTACTTGGGCTTGTAAATGTCTGTCTTACTTCTAGACCTAAATTTGGATCATGGGTAAATTTTTAAAATGTTATGGAATCAACCTTTAGGGTGACTAGTTAACTAGTTGACTTGACCTTTAAATATTGTCTTGATCTGCTTCCAGAATATAATCTCCTAACTTGTGTATATGTCCCCCTTCC
This sequence comes from Gymnobelideus leadbeateri, assembly GCA_011680675.1. Taxonomy (NCBI): domain Eukaryota; kingdom Metazoa; phylum Chordata; class Mammalia; order Diprotodontia; family Petauridae; genus Gymnobelideus; species Gymnobelideus leadbeateri. The sequence goes on from WOXC01006966.1 coordinate 73,861, forward strand.
AATAAACCTGGTATTTCTGCCACTGATTTCTATCATTCAATTTGTCTAGTGTCATATTTCATGGTAGAATAGGAATGAAAATCAACAACATCCTCATCTGTGAGTGCTTTGTGAGCATCCATGGGGGTCCCTTGACCAATCTGACCCATGAAACTTTTTCAATGTTATCAAATGTAAAAAGACTTAGAAGGAAGATATTTAACAATTAGTCTGCATCATGTATGCACACCTTGTCCAGATTTGTCTCTTCTAGGGGTTCTCTGAATCCTAAATCTTCCTCTTCTATTGCATCCAAGCTTTCTTATCAAGATCTCTGTAAATAAGCACTTATAATTCAGCAACCCACTGGTGTATGGCATTGTGGTACTCCTTGAATTTACTTGTACAAAAGAAGTTCCCTTTGCTTTTTGGTTTCTCACATCTCTCACTTTATCAGTGATTTTGTAATAAAAATACTTTTTTCAGTATTTGTTTTCTTCATATTTCAGAAGCTTTTCACAGTTAACTAGCTAGTCAGTCAATAAATACTTATTAAGTGCCTACTATGTGCCAGACACTATGCTAAATGTTGGGGATACAAATAGGCAAAAATATAGTCCCTGCCTTCCAGGAGCTCACAATTTGATGACCATCTTCTCCTGGATAATTTTACCTCCCTTGTATTCCATAACACTGATTTCAATTTGTTCTTCTCTTACCTATCTAAATATTCTTTCTCATTCTGTTGTCTTCATTCAGCATCTCTAAGCTGCCTACTTTGCATGACTGTCCACCAGACCTCTGTCTTAAATCACTTTCTTTTATTTCTCTCTATAGCATCTCTCTTGGAGATCCCATGAATATTGATGTTTAATTAATGCTTATTCCCTGATTTTTGTCTCTTTCATGAATTTCAGTCCCATATATTATCAAGTAGACTGCTGTATTTGGTTGTCCCATAGCAATCATATGGAACTTATTATTTTTACTCTCTCAACTGATCTCTCTTTCAAACTCAAGGTTAATATTAAAAAATATAATCAGTCAGAGTTATCTTTGACTCTTTCCTCTTCCTCACAACCTTCCATATCCAATTAAGAATGAAATCTTATAGATTCTACCTTTTCAATATTTCTTATTATCTTCTCTTTCCTTTACTAACTTGGCCACCACTATAAGTCAGCCATATATAACATTTCTCATTAAACTGTTATTATAATAACTTATCCCCCCATTCCAGTCCTTCTCATGTCCAATCCAACCTTCACATATCTCCCAAAGTGGTTTCTTCAAGTACAGGTTTGACCTTTGCCCACTAATCATAAGTGGATTCCTATTTCCAAATTTCCAAAATTAAATAGAAAATCTTAGCCAAATATTTAAATTCCCTCCCAATCTGCCTGCAGCATAACTCCCCAGCATTGCTTTATATTTTTCAACCTTATTCATTCTATAATATCTACAAATTTGCCTACTCACTGGATTTGGCATCTTGTCTCTGATTTCACATATACCACATTCCATTCCTGGAATTCACAATCATTTCAACTCTCTCTTTTATAATCCTTAGCCCCTTTTTTGAGGCCCGGCTCAAGAGCTTTCTCAATTCAGCTTAGTGGTTAATTCTTTCTCCAACCTCAAATTAAATCATATTGCCTCCGTTGTACTTATATCTCTTCCCAGTTAGATGTAAGCAGCTACATTTTATTTTTTTGTCTTCATATTCTTAACACCTAGCCCTACACTTTGCCATAAAAAATGCCTAATATGTTTGGTGAGTTGAATTGATGGGTATAATTTGAATATTCATGGATAAATTCCAAATATTGTGATGACACAATATTGAACATGAATTTAGTCATTCTCTCTAAAATTGCAAATTATAGTTCATTCATGCATGCCCAATCTATTAAGCCAATCCACGTACACCCATAAATTCACCAAAGGGTATGCATAAAGCATAATAAATAAAGCAAATAGGTGGTATTGATGGATCTGGAGCCAGAAGAGACCTAAGTTCAAGTCCAACCTCAGATACTTACTAGCTCTTTCATCCTGGCCAAGGCACATAACCTCTGTCTGCCTCACTTTCCTCAATTGTAAAATGAAGATAATAATGGCATCTACCTACCAGAGTTATTGTGAGGATCAAATAACTCATTTATAAACTTCATTGGAAAAATTAAAGTGCTATACAAATTCTAGCTATTATTAAAATTATTATATTATTGTTAAATCATTGATGTTTGAAATCTCTAAGTAAAAAGCATAAAAACATTAAGGTAATAGCTCTTTGGAATAAATTTAGCAAAAGATTTGAATAGCAATTTGTACTATTTTCACTTTGGGATTATGCTTCTGAAAATTCCTTATTCTTCATAAAAAGTACGTGGCTTTCCTAGTCTTTCTGAAAACTTCTTAGGTCTCAAGATCTGTGCTCTCCCAATTCTCTTTTCAGAGATCAAAGCAGGAATAGTGCACATCTAGTCTTTAATGAGAAGCATTCAATTGCTTTGTCATCAAGTAGAGAAAGACCACTGAATTCACAATGATGCTGTGAGAAAATCCCTTTAGACAGCTGTCGTTTCACATCTGATGTTCTTTGCCTTTGATGACAAAAATTATATGAAATATTATCCTAATAATGACTACCAAAAATTTAGATTTTATTACATTCCTTGTCATAAACCAAGTGATAGATTGCCATGAAGGTCAAATTAAGAAAAACATATTTCTGGGAAGAAAAAACACTCCTCAGGATTCCTCAGCATGAACAAAAGTAGCTCAAAGGCTAGAAGAAAATATCTTACCCTATTGTTCTCCAAGATATGAATAAAGAAAATTAGAAATAAAAAAAAAAACTTACACTTGTCTAAAGAAAAGGCAAATGTCTCTTGTATCTTGCCCAAACTGGGTCATGAAGGGGTTGCCTACTGAAATGACTGGACAACAACAAATTATTAAAAATAAATCAGAACCCTATGGTGTGTATGTGCCTATAAGTACATAGACTTACACATACACATGAAATGAAGATGAATAATGTATAGAAGCATATGTACATATGTAAAATTATGTATGAATTTATATACATACAAATTATATTATTATTATGTACATATTATTTTACTATATACATAATGTGAATGATAGATTATTGTTATATATTATATGAGAGCAAAATTTATATTAGCAAAGAATGGAAAATGAGTGCTCATTTTGATGAAATAGGAAATAGGAAATGATTGGTAAAACTCAGAGGAGTTTGTTTTTAAAATTTGTTTTATTTTCAATTTAGGGAACAAAACAAGCATTTTAGTAACACAACACAATTTTTAAAAAGATGATTGCACATGAAACTACAAATCTACCATGTACAACTTGCTATTCCCTCTAAATATACAATGAAGTTATCATATAATTATCCCCCCACTCCCCTGAGAGATGGCTAATATTAGACATAAATAAGTAGAGGTGTGTGTGGCAGGAGTGGAAGTGTGGGCATATGTAAAATTATTCTATTCATACTTCTGTTTATCAATTCTTTCTCTGGATGTAGATGATCTCTTCCTCTGTATGTCCTTTGTAGATAATTTGGGCATTGATAATAATCAAAATAACTTAGTTGCTCAAAGCTATTGTTTTTTTTTTTTTTTTTTTTTTTTGCGGGCAGTAAGGGTTAATTGACTTGCCCAATGTCACATGGCTAGTGTGTCAAGTGTCTGAGGCTGGATTTGAACTCAGGTCCTCTTGACTCCAGGGCCAGTGCTCTATTCACTGTGCCACCTAGCCTCCACCAAAGTTATTCTTAAAACAATATTCTGGTTACTTCATAGAATGTTCTCTTGGTTCTGCTTGCTTTATTTATCATTATATAAACGTCTTTCCATGCCTTTCTAAGATCAACAAACATCATTTCTTATAGCATAGTAATATAGTAGTATTCTATCACAACCATACAACATGACTTGCTCAGCCATTCCCCAATTGATGGAGATCCTGCAATTTCGAGTTCTTTGTCACCACAAAGAAAGCTGATACAAACATCCCATTTACATTCAAATAATGCATTCGATTTTTACTATTTTCTTTCTTCATTTCTCTCTTTACTCTATCCCTGTTACCTTGTTTCTCCCCAAACATTCTCACCTCCCTTTTACCCACCCCTCCAAAATTCTCCCCATTCTCTCCCCCACCCTCCCAAAATCCAATCCACACACCCCTCTAAAAGTCCCTCTCTCACCCTGTCACAAAGTTTCTCACATCTCTACACGTCTCTACCCTTCCGGACATACACTGTTTACTTTTCAATCAGGATGCGAGTAAGGTTCCAATGTGACTAGCCCTCCACCTCTACCTGCTTCCTTTGTGTTAGTTCCTTCTTCCATGCCCCATTTTAATAATTACTGCTTCCTACCCAATTTTGTTTTTTAATCACCCCATCATACACATTAATTAAATTAAGTATCAAGGTCAAAAGGCTTCTTTTTTCCTTTTTCAAAAAAAAAGGTTTTTTGAATAACAAGTTTTCAATTTAAGAAATATATCTACAAGATTTATGATAAATTTTATATTTTACCTTGAAATGGGATTAAAAATGCCCATTATAACTATATAGATGCTGAATGTACTTTTTATTGAATCAAAGTTAATGTTCTCTTCATTTTTAATGATGATAAGTCAAGGTGATAATATCAAATTATTAAATTAAATGTTCAGCAATGTTTAATGAATGCATGGTTTTAAGACAGAATTTACTGAAGTGTGAAATGTTTTAATTATAGTTTGAATATTTGGCAACCTTCACATGTGAAAAATACAGATAAATGTGAAGAGAATTATAGAATTGTGAGTTTGAGATTTACTAATGTATGTGGCATTAGGCTAAAATGGCATTTTAAATTGTGCCTGTGGAGTCCCGAACTAACTGAAAACCTAGTAATTACCCAGTTAATTCTATCCTTACAGAAAAGCTAAACGAGGTAATTCATGTTGAATTGTCTAATTGAGGTGCTTGCATTACCTGGATTGACTGTCTACAATGATCATATTCACCAGGACATAATCTACAGAGCACAATTGTCTGAAAAAACTGTTCGCAACGATTAAATTAGTTATTTAATTGGAATAGTCTCAACTGGCTTTGTGTTATTTAGAGATACTGGTAATCAATTAGTCATATGGAAGTGACTCTAAGAAATAGAACTTCTCCCATGTTAGTACAAAGAATCAACAGAAAACTCTTAAAACGTCAATAATAGAAAATGAGGGGCCTTACTTACACAATGAAGCCTCATTTTAAAGAATTAAAAATGGACACTTGTCTGGTTCTTTAGTCTCATTGATCTGGAACAAAGAGAGGTTAGGGATTAGCTCATGGTCACATAGATTGGTATGTCCCAATTTTAGAACCTAGACTTAGATTTTCCTCTTTCCAAGGCTGCTTCTCTATTTATTACCCCACACTTTCTCATATTGCAAATGGATAGACAAGGATACAGATACAGATAAATATGTTCCTCTTCCCTTCCACTGCACATAAACAGAGTTGAGAAATACTTTTTAAAAATGAAAAATTCTAAGCAAACCGTTTACTCAGTCAATTTGAATTGATTAGATAATTTCATGATATTTAACATTGCTGTTCATTACCTTTAAATAGAAGTGATCATAGGCCTTGTTTTTTTTTTCAACTAATAAACATCTCAGATCCTCACTCCACTTTCCTAGCATACTAACTTAGACTCGATGCTAATGGTGCTACTGTGGACCAAACTTTCATCATTTCCCTTGTTCTTGCTCTCTGTCTGGATACCTACCAGCCTGTTCATCCTCCTCCTCCTCCAGTAAACCTTTTGGAAGCCTTTTATTAGGTTTCCTCAAATTTGGTGGATATGATGCGATGCAACAGGGCTTTCAGGAATACCTCACTCCTGTATGACCTTCATATTCCCTTTTCCAGTCACCATCTCCTGGGATGATATCCTTTATTCTGTTTCCTCTGTACAGTTCTTTAGTTAGTGGAAATTTACAAGCATTTATTAAGCACCTACTATTTGTCAGACTCTATGCTACATGCTTGGGATTGAAAGGCAGAATAAATGAAAACAGGTACTGACCTCAGGAATTTATATTCTATTGTGATTAAAAATCAATGTTGATATGCATGCAGATATATATGTATATACATATGTGTATTTGTATGCATATGTATATATGTCAATACACTAAGAAATAGAAAATAATTTTACTACAGATGTAGGGATTGCTGGAATTTTATTTTTTTTGGGGGGGAGGAGGGTATCACAAAAATAACCTCAAGCTTAGGCACTTGAATTGAATCTGGGATGGTGAAGGAAATTCTAAGAGACAGAAGGGAAGTGGGAGAGCTTTCCTCCAATATGACAGCTTGAGGAAAGTCAAGGAGGTGGAAGAGAGAATGCCCTATGTTAGACTAGACCATAGAGTGCTTGAGGGGGAATAATGAGAAATGTCTAGATTAGATAACTTGGGACTGTCTGTCAATTCCTCTATATACGTCTCTGCTGCCCTTTGGGTGATCTAGAAACTTAATTTTTCAGTGAGATGGTGATATTACATGACTGACTGCTATACAACTTAGCAATGAGGCTGACATAAAAACTATGGGACTCTTGGGGAAGCCTTAAAATCACTAAAAGAAACAAACCATGGATAAACAAACAAGGATACAGATACAGATAAATATGTTCCTCTTCCCTTCCACTGCACATAAACAGAGCTGAGAAATACTTTTTAAAAATGAAAAACACTGAAAAAAAAACACTGATCATTTTTCCAGAAGCAATCTGGTTTTGCTCCTTTTATTTACAGATGGACAATGAGTTGAATTGGGCCTATGGTGTGTGTGTGTGTGTGTGTGTGTGTGTGTGTGTGTGTGTGTGTGTGTGTGTGAAAAGAGATTTGGAGAAAACATCCTCACAGATTATAGAGACATATATAGAAAGGTCAGCTCCTTTTTTTGCATTGTTTTTCTTTTGCTGTTTTGTCATTGATTATGATACAAAGAATAATACCATTGGTTTGTGATCCCAAATCAGTCACGCCTGATGAGGTCACTAAACTAATCATTGGAAGATACATTTTGTCAATTCTTTACACACTTTAATTTTTCTTTCTTCTAATAGCTTAAAGTCCAAAAAAATCTATTTAAATTAATAATATATAATTTGTTTCCATAGTACAGATTGCCCTTAATTATAATCCTATTGGAATTTCTTCTTCTTTTAAACAACCCATATTCTGCTGTGTCAATTTATTTTTAGTTTTTTTTTTTTAATTTATTTTTAGTTTTCAAAATTCCTTTCCACAAGATTTTGAGTTATAATTTTACTCCCCATCTTTCCCCTACCCCACCCCAAAAGCAAGCCTACTGAATACCCAATCTGTTCTCTCTTATATCCTCCCCCATTACTCCCCTAACTTTCTAGTAGGGCAAGATGGGTCTCTATACCCCAGTATGTGTACACCTTACTTTCCAGTTGCATGTAAAAAATAAATTTTTAAACATTTGTTTTTAAAACTTTGAGTTCCAGATTTTTTTCCCTTTTCCCCTCCTCTCCCACTCCCACTGGGAAGATAAGCAATTCAATATAGGTTGTACATGTGCAATTACCCAAATCATTTCCATAGTAGTTATATCGAGAAAGACAAACTTTATTTTCCTCAATCCTATCCTGCCCCCTACTTATTCTATTTTCTCCCTTGACCCTGTCCCTTTTCAAAAATGTTTGCTTCTAACTATCCTCTCCCCCAATCTACTCTCCCTTCTATCATCCCCATCTTATCCCCTACCTCCTATTTTCCTGTAGGGTAAGATACCCAATTGAATGTGTATGTTATTCCCTCCTTAAGCCAAATTCAATGAGAAACAGATTGCCCCCTTACTTCCCCTTCCAGCTCTTCCTCTCCATTGTAACAGTTTTCTCTTGCCTCTTTTATATGAGATAATTTACCCTAATCTATCTCTCCTTTTTCCCTCCCAATAAATTCCTCTCTCACCTCTTAATTTTATTGTTTAGATATCATATTTAACTGATCCTGTGCCCTCTGTCTATGTATACATGTACACACATATGCACACACTCACATATATATTTATACATACATGCACCCTCCTAAAAATACATACATACATATATAGAAATATACATATATGTATGTATATTCCCTTCAACTATCCTCATAATGAGGCAAGCCTTATGAGTTACAATGATCATTTTTCCATGTAGGAATGTAAATAGTTCAAATTGAATAAATTCCTTATGATTTCTTTTTCCTGTTTACCTTCTCATGCTTCTCTTGCTTCTTGTATTTGAAAGTCAAATTTCTGTTCAGCTCTTGTTTTTTCATCAAGAATGCTTGAAAATCCTCTTTTTCATTGAATGACCATATTTTTCCCTGTAGCATTACATTCAGTTTTGATGGGTAGGTGATTCTTGATCTTAGTCCTAGCTCCTTTGACCTCCAGAATATCATATTCCAAGCCCTTTGATCCCTTAATGCTACATCTTGTGTTATCTTGATTGTGTCTCCACAATACTCAAATTGTTTCTTCCTGACTGCTTGCAGTATTTTCTCCTTGACCTGGTAACTCTGCAATTTGGCTATAATACTCCTAGGAGTTTTCTTTTTAGGATCTTTTTCAGGAGGTGATTGGTGAATTCTTTCAATTTCTATTTTGCCCTCTGGTTCTAGAATCTTGGGCAATTTTGCTTGCTAATTTCTTGAAAGACGTTGTCTAGGTTCTTTTTTTGATCATGGCTTTCAGGTAGTCCAAAATTTTTTAAATTATCTCTCCTGGATCTATTTACCAGGTCAGTGGTTTGTTTTGTTTTCTTTTGTTTTGTTTTCCAGTGAGATATTTCACATTGCCTTATAGGTTTTCATTTGTTTGAACCTGTTTTATAATATCTTGATTTCAAAGTCATTAGCTTCCAATTGCTCCAATCTAATTTTGAAGGAATTCTTCTCTTCAGTGAGTTTTTGACATTCATTTTCTGTCTGGAAAATTCAGCTTTTTAAGGCATTCTTCTCTTCATTGGCTTTTTGGGCCTCTTTTGCCATTTGAGTTAGTCTATTTTTTAAGGTGTTATTTTCTTCAGTGTATTTTTGAATCTCCATTAGAAGGCTGTTGACTTGCTTTTCATCATGTTCTTGCATTATTCTCATTTCTCTTCCCAATTTTTCCTCCACTTCTCTTACTTGATTTTCAAAATCCTTCTTGAGCTCCTCCATGGACTGTTTACCTTTTTGGAGGCTTTCGATGCAGGAATTCTTACTTCTCTGTCTTCCTCCCACTCCATGCCTTGACCCTTTTTGTCCTAAAAAAAGGACTCGATGGTCTATTTGTGCTTTCTCTGCTTTCTCATATTGCCAGACAATTACTTGACTTTTGAGCTCTTTGCCACGGTAGACCTCTGCTTCCAGAATGGAGAGAGCTATGTCCCAAATTGCTGGGAATTTTGCAGCTGCCAGAGCTTGGTGCACTCTCTATAGCCCCCACAGGCTCTGGCTCAATGGTTACAGACCCCAGGACCACCAACCAAGACCATGATCCAGATCCAAGCAGATTAAAGCAAGAGCAATTACCCTCTAAATGGTTGCTTGGTTGCCCTATGATCTGCAGTCCAGGAGCTCCTGAGGCAACCAGGCTGCTCCCACTGGCTTCTCACCCCAGGGGCAGGGTCAGACCATGCTCTTCAGTACTTCCCTGTTCCAACACTAACTTTTTACTTTATCTTTGGTGTTTATGGGTTTAGAAGTCTGGGACCTACCATATCTACTGATGATTCACTCTCCTGAAGTTTGCTCTGGCAGCTGCTGGTGGGGGCTGTCCTGGGCCTGGAATCACATGGCTAACACCAGACTGTGCTTGGCTTCCAGTGGGATGTGATAGACCCTTTCTGTCCACCTATCTGGCTTCCTTCAGTGGGAGATTTGTTTCTCTCTGTCACTTCGTGGATTCTCTAGCTTTAAAGTTTGTTTGGAGTCATTTTTTACATGCATTGGAATTGATTGGAGCAGGAGCCCATGCCAAGTTTGTGCTTCTACTCTGCCATCTTGGCTCTTCTTACTGTGCCAATTTTAAAAATCTATTTCCACAAATATTTTAAGTAATTGTTATGTGCAGACTACAGGTGATAGAAAATAAATATGCAAAAACCCTGTCTTCATGGAACTTATATTCCAATGGGGGTGAGGGAAAGCCTTTGCTGATCCCTTTGATTAGTAACAACATTCTCCCTCAGACCTCTTAAAGTATTTTGTTATACACCTCTCTAATGCATTTTTCATGTAATATTATGTGTGATCTGTGTATCTATGGTTTTTCTAGTTGCAATGTATCACTGTGAGAGTTGGCCTATTAAGAAAACTGAGTGGCACAGAATAAATGCTTTCAAATTGGGGTGCTGGAGAAGACTTTTCAGACTCCTTTGGACAGCAAGGAGGTCAAGTCAGTCAATGCTTAAATAATCAAGTCACTAGAAGATCAAATATTACAATTGAAACTTAAATACTTTGCTCACATAATGAGAAAATAGGCTTTATTGGAAAATACCCTAGTGTTGGTAAAGATTGAAGTCAAAAAAGGCAAAGGGGATGGCAGACGATGACATGGATAGATAGAATCATGGAAACAAGTAATATGAACTTAGACTTTGATAGAAGACTCTGGTGTGCTATGGGGTCATGAAGAATCAGACATGACTGAACAAATGAAAAACAACCACAACAATATCAGATATGTGGTCTTTCCAAATTCCAATGTATATGTTGCTCTTCTTATTTCCAAAATTTCCTCTTTTGCACTTATCTTGGGTTTGCTTATATGTTGACTAATTTAAAAATCATATTGAGTTTATTTATCCTTTTTAAATATTTTGTTAATGCATATTTTAGGGACATAATTTTTCCTCTGAGAGACTGCTTTGGTTGGATCACAGAAATTTCAGTATATTTTCTCATCATTAAAATTTTCTTTCCCTCTTTTATTGTTGCTATGATTTGTTTTTTGACCCACGTATTATTTAGGATTTCACTATTATCTTCATCTGGGACTTTATCTTTTTTGTTGTACCATGAATTGATTCTTATTTTTTATTTTGTTTTATATGTCAAGTGGGTTTATAAAGGATGGGTGTAGGAGTTTTATCTTTTTACATTTATTTGCAATTTCTCTCTTCCCTAATACATGGTATTTTTTGGTGAGGTCTATATTTTTAACTATAATATTTTTTCCAGTGGTGTTATTCAGCTGCAAGTAGTAGAATATCATATACTGTGAAAAAGGGGGGGCTACAATGAAATAAGGGGAAGAGAGTTGACTGGATTACCTTTGGACATTTGCTCAGTATTTCTAACAGTATCAAGTGTCCCTCTGAAACAAAGGCACATATTTATTATTGGATCAATAGTCTTTTGGTCATACTGTATGGTTGTGAGTTATGGAATAATATTTTCTCTGAAGAATGAAAGATTTGGGTCACCCAAAGGGCAGTTTAAGGTGTCATGGAGGGCATGAGTAGGCTGCAATAGGTTGTGAATGAAGAATTATGGAGAAGAAACAGCTTAAAGGGTATAGTCACAAAGACGTAGGACTGGAAACACAATTGGGTTGGGCATGTAGTGAGAGCAAGGATAACTTGTAGATAGCATATGTGCTTCATTAGTATGCATTCAAAGTGAAAAACCTAGAGGCAGGCCTCTACTCAGCATGGGAAGGCAAAGGCAATAGTCCCACCGGAGGATCTTACAGGGACTTGTTGCAGTCTGCACTAGAACATTATTGGAGTTGGTACTCACAACATTGACAACGTGGATCCCTAGAAAATTAATATGTATGTATGTATCTATCTATCTATATTTATATGTATGTATTCCATCTAGCCTTTCAGACCCCTGGGTAATTCTCAAGTGAACTATGATTTCTGATACATTTCCAATCTTTGATAGAGGGAATTTCCTCACTAGTAACCTCACTTTGCCAATGGAATCATAAGTCTAGACACAAATATACATGTGTGTATACTTTCAGATTCCCTGCCTCAAATTTCTCCCATTAATCCTACACATAGCTGCCAAAATAATTTTCCAAAATCATATATCTGACCTTATCACTCCTCTATGTCATAAATTCCAGTGGTTGTTAATTGCTCCCTAGGATCAAATATAAACTAATCTGTTTGACTTTTAAAGCCATTCAAGACTAGTCTAGATCTGATTTTATATGTTATTTCCCCCCTTTCTTGTACTCTGTAGTCTAGGCTAACTGATCTTTTTGCTGGACCTCACATAAGAAAACCCATCCCCTACCTCTCTCCCTTTGCACAGACTTTCTCCCACACCTGGAATGCACCCTTTCCTCATTTCTACCTTTAAGGATCCCTTATATTCTTCAAAATATGTAAGTGCCACTTTTTTCACTTAGACTTTGTTGACATTCTCTAGTTATCAGTACAACATTATTGATTTGTATCAATTTTCTATATGGATACATGTTCTCATTTATTTTCTACACTAGTTTATGAATAAATATGTTTTCTACCTGTTGTGATGTAAGCTCCTTGAAAGCAGGTTTTTTTTCCCCCACACTTTGTCTTTGTATCTTCAGTGTTAGCATAATGCCTGGTGCATTGTAGGTGGTTAATAAATGTGTGTATGTATGTATGCATGCATGCATATGTGTATTGTGAGAGTGAGGAGGTGGAAAGAGATACAGAGATAGTGAGCCAAGAGAAACATTAAAGCATACCCCATGCAAGCAAAGTTAGTTAGGGTTATGTAGTGCACCAGCAAAGTTCAGTGGGGCATTGATACATTTACTAGTGAATAACTGGCCTCTGGCTATGTCCACCATGGAATAAAGAAACAGAAGTTTGAAATGTTAGTATGCGCATAAAAAGAAATGATGAATTGTAGATTGGCCGTGACCTTTTCTGTATCACAGCAACCACACCAGTGTGATCAAGGTTTGAAATGTCTCTTTTTATATTGTCTCAGACACATCACATTCACACAATAGGTGCTTAATAAGGTTAAACTATTAATAAATGAATAAATCATGTGCAAAAACAAATTTGATAAAAACACAGAGTGAGATAAATTGCAAAAGAGACATCCAACAAGATATCCTACCTTATCTTGTAGGGAGAATACTTTCATCTGGAGAATGTTAGGCAAAATTTTATGGAGAAAGTTTTTATGGTAAGACCACACAACAGGGATCAATTTTTCCTGAAAGGCACCAAAGCTGTTCTTGGGACTTAATCATCCTTTGCCTCCCTTAACACAGCTTCCTGGTTACCCAAGGGCATAAAAATATGTGATCCACATAGATTCAGTGTCCAAATAACTAATGGTAGTTAGAAAACTATGAGTCACCATACCCTGACCTGCTGACCAGACACATTTCCATATGGGGTTGGGTGCAGCTTTGTCTAGATAGGTTACGTGCCATTGTACCCTTGCTACATTTCCTTGCTGTATTAGGGCAAAAGGATTGCTAACTGTTCAATGACTTGTGAATGCCTCATTTCCTCACAATATCAATTCTGAAGTAATGAAATGCTGGCATTAGACTCACCTCTAAAAGCAGTGTATTAGTTGGGCCTTTAAAAAAAAGTAGATAAAACCCTTTTTTTCTTTTGACAGTACCCTATTACATACACAGAAAACATATTAACTTTTTTGTCAGAGGACTAGGATTCTGACACATTACTCATGCAAACTTCTATATGTGTTAAATGATGCACATATCATTTAACCATGCTGGGCCTCAGTTTCCTTATCTGCAGAATTACTAAATTGGACTACATGATGTCTGAGATCCCTTCCAACTCTAGACTTTTGACCTAAGAGATGTTTGTTGTCCATTCCAATCATGGTGGGTAGCACTGGCAGACAATGCAATAGAAGAGGACAGGGCCAATTAATATATGTAATGAGAGTCATATTTACTTGATGATCTTTGCACTCATAAAATTCTGTTTCTTTGGAAGTTACCTCAAACAACTCTGACTCAGAGTCATGTGATTCACAATGTTCTTAAATTGTGTTTTACTACAGTCTTTTTTATCATCCCTTATTAAGATTTGGTCTATGCCATGAGGTGAGTTGAGCTGCTAAGATCTGCCTTTCCCTGGTGATTCCTGTAGAGGGCATATTCACAGTGGCATGATCTTGCACTCTTCATTTTGATTATGATCTTGGAGGCATTGTGCCTTCTCTTGGTAGGTCATCCAAGGTGAAAATAGAATGAAGCATATGGGGATTTGGCTGTTATGTTGGGAAGCTTTGGCTTGGGGTTGTTTCTTTCACATTGTGTGCAAAGATTGCTATCTGGAAATAATTTTAGAAAGTAGTAACAATGCAGCCAATTTTCAGACTGTATGTTTACTTGATGGAAAATGAAGTTCAAAGGAGTTTTATGGTTTATCGAATACACAGTAATAAAAAGAATAATAGGCATTTTTATTTACCTATTAGGATGTAATCACTGCAAGGGAGAAATTACCTTGAAATAGTCTCTTGTGCTTCAGATTGCAAAGCAGAACAGTAATGGCATTAATATGGAAAATGGAAAAAAGAGTTGTGAATAAAATAGTGAATAATGTAACAGAACAATCAATCATAGTTTTCTTGTTCTTCTTAATGACAGACTTATGCTAGAGTTTTCAGGATAGGGATTTTAGATTTATTAGAATAATTTAGAATGATTAGAATTTTACATTTGGAAAGTGCTTTGTAATCACTTGTAACAGGGCTCTGTTTTTACATGACCAGCAAGCTTGAAGGGTGTTCATTGTAGGCATGAAATTATACACATGTAGTATTAACAACAGAGAAGCAAGATGTGACTTCTTAAGTGATACCTGCAGATGAAGGCCAGGGGAAAGGGGAAAATAGGGAGAGACATACAAGCAGAAAAGCAGAGTTTTTGAGGCCAAGTAAAGAAAAACAGAAGGAAAAAATGCAGACATTTAGATGCATCTAATGATATAAAACATCGGGATAAAAAAACAAGAGAAGCCATCATTTTAATTTTTCTGTCTTGAGGTTATATAATCAATAAAAGGAATTCTCTAATTAATAATTTAATTCTCTATTTTAATTCTAATTTCATAGTGCTAAACACATAGTAGATACTTAATAAATACACTATTTGCTGGCCAATTGGTTTCAAATAAGGAGACACTACTCACTACCTTTTATTGTTGTTAGAGAATCACTTGAATAGATAAAATGCAAATGGAAGCACAGAATCATCTGGGCTCTCACATAAATACTTGTCAGCAACAGAGTCAGAAGCAGTTCATTCTTGGGGCCACACTAAAATAGTAATGAAGCAACTGAAGAATATTCTGTTTTCTAATCACTTGAAGAATGAAATGAAATCTCTGTACTTAAAAACTTCATATACATCAATGGTGTCAGACTCAAATAGAAACAGAGATCACTAAACCCATACATAAGAATCACTGTGAGCTTCATACTAACGTAGAAAACCACATATTAACAATATCTATGTTCTATTATATTTTATTTGGTGGGAATGTGGTTTGGAAGGAGGCAGAATAGACATCTCTGGCCTCTTCTCCCCCAACTCTTCTCTAATGGAGGCTTTAATTCCCGCCAGAAGGGGAAGCAGAAGGTTGGGACCAGAAGTTTGGGCATTTTGCTCTCCTCAGAGAGAAGGAATACTGGGGTAGTATTACATCTGTCTTCTCCAGTGTCTATTACTAGTCTAGGGGATGTAGTTTTCAGGTTCAATCTAAATTCTGAGTCTTCTCATTAATTAGGAGTAGAGGACCCCAAGCTCTGTATCTACCATTTGACCCTTTCTGTCAAATCCCAGTTCATAATGAACCCACATAGCAATTAGCAAAGAAACACATTTATCCCGATTGCTAGCAAAACAGAAGCCAGAGAAATCATACAGAAGAGAATACTTTCAAGAAACAATAAAAGTAACTCTCCCAAGGCATATAAGGTAACCTTACTCCACTAAGAGAGGGAATCCTCAATCATACCCAAGGTGTCATTCCCCAAAGTCTCTAATGTTGCAAATTGAGGATATAGACAGAAGGGAGACTGGTCATTCGTTTCATGTTGGATCCTTCTCAGAGTCTTTTCATTCAGCATCCTGAAGCAGATCTGTCATCATTTATCTTTTCTTGAAGTCAGAAGCCTGAAGAACTGAAAGTCCAAAGAGACTCAGAGAGACTTGAAGAAAGTACAGAGAAGACAGAAAATACTCTCCCAGTATCTTCTCTTTCCCACTCTCTTCAATTCTACTCTCCTCCCTATTCAGCTACCAGGCATAAGGAGAGAGTCACGTATCAAAGGGATTTGGGTCTCTGGCTATATATTTATTTTGTTAAATACTTCACAATTACATTTTAATCTGTATCAGGCCTGGAGTGTTGGAGGCAAAATGTGGCTGGGGTGAATTTTTTTAAAACTCTGTTATACATTATTTATTATATATAAATGTATATGTATAATACACATATATTTTTATATTTTATATGATATATATATAAATTCTGTTATATATTACATATTATAACAGGAATATTCCTATTGTATGTGAATAAAATACTCCTTGGTGCCAACTTCTGGTTCATTTTTAAGGACAAAATAATGACTATCAAAGGACTTGTTAATTAAATTTGAGAAAATATTTTTATGTTGTTTATATTTTGATCAGAGTGAATTTTTTTTTTACTATTTACAGCAAAATAGCTATTGACCATAAGATTAATCTTGGCTAGAAGAATAATTAGGAGGAGTTCTCTGTGAATCATCAATTTAGAACTCTACATATGACTAGAGAATACTGATATTTCTCTGAAAGCAGCTTGGGATGAAGGAAACCTCACTACTCACAGCAACAAGAATAGTAACCATGGTTGTGTGAAGAAGTATTTCCTGGGTTGGCACACAGCTAGCTACCTATCTATTGTGTAGATACCTAATCTTGAAAAAAAATAAAGGAGTACTAGGGCAGGGGAATTTAATTTACTCAAAGAGGAGGCCTTGACTTCTTTTGCTAATCTCTCCTTGTTTACTCTTATGATCTCACCAAGAGAATGAATGACTTGCTTCATTCTATAATCTTAGAGGACATGGTAGTACAGGGGAGAAAGGGATGGAACCTGTGCTAGAAAAACAAAAGAAAAGGGATCAGCCTTAATATAGTAGATATTTTTTTAAAATAGTTCTCTTTTTGAAATAAGTAACACAGTCAAAGAGAAAAATCTCCCAAGGACATCACTACCATGGACATACTTTAGTTCATGGGAAAATGGAATACAATCAACTTATTATATGGTGATCACATTGTTAACAGGATCATGTATCTCTCTTTTAGTACAGTTTACCTCCAACTCCTTCCTTATTTCTCCCAAAGTCAACAATTAAATTCTGCAAATATTCATTAAGTCCATAATATAAAGGAAATGCTACATTAGAGGCTGTATAATTTAATACTTCAGTAATTCAATTGATCTCTGGTCATGTAAACTCTATTTATGAAGATTGCAACTCATCTATTCATTCCTTCACCTCCCCTGTGACTTTTGCCTCTGTTAAGATCCTCCTAACAAGTTAGAGAACTTCCCCCATATCTTTTGATGATTAATGGCTATGAGTATAGCATTATGGATATACATCAAATACCCTTCCTCATACTTTCTATAGAATCAGCCCACTTCCTTTTCAATCTGTTATTCTCTATTAAAAATTCAATACATTTCCTTATGCTGTTTCTTGTTCCCCAGAAATATGCTAAAATCCAATTGTTCCCAATAGGTTTGAATTTATAGAGATGTGGTGTTTTTAGATGGGCTTTTATGCCAAGCTGCAATTTTGGGTCATGAAAAGCCATGAGAAATTTCCCAGAATACAACCCATTATCTTCGTCCTATTCAGCACTTAGCACTGTGTCTGGCACATAATAGGTATTTAATAATGTTAGTTGACTGAAGAATTATTCAATTGTGACCAATTCATTATCATTTTGTAAAGCTGGTATTAGATCTGTTTACTAACAAAGTCACTCAATGCAAATGTCATAGTATGGACATTAAACATTTTTCATGAATTTAGTTTTTTCCCTTATGGATTGTTAGGCAGTCTCTTTTGAGTAACCATGGAGGAATATCTGTATTATTTGAGAGTTTGAGGAATACAGCTATGCAAACAGAAATATCTGAAGACCCTAGCCAATAGGTAATTCTACTTTCACAAGAACTATGCATAAGATAACTATCCTATGTAATAGTGAGGAATATCTTTGAGGATCTCCTTGTTTTATGTCTTGCCTGAATGAAAAATCAGAGGGATTGTTGAATAGTTATCTCTGAAATGACATTTATCAATGAGTCTTGTATATTTTTAGCACCTGCAAATTCAATACAAAAGAGACTTTTGCTTTGGGGAGGGGCTTTAGATTACACTTGGTTTGCCCAAGTCCATTTTTATAAACAACAAAAACAAAGATCAGGATCTTAGGCTCAGAAAGTCCTGAGTTCAATCCTGCCTTAGATTATTTGCTAGCTATTTAACCTTGGGCAAGTCACTTAACCACTCTGACTTAGTCTCCTCATCTATAAAATGGGGATAATAAAAGTACCTTCCTCCCAAGGTTGCTATGAGGATAACTGAGATAATGCTTATAAAGTACCTAGCAAACTTTAAAGTGTTACATAAGCACTAGCTGCTATCATTCTGTGCTCTAGCCACATACAGAGCTGAGAACCTTTCTGGTTGTTGTTATAAGGTCATGTCAGGAGTTCTTGTAAAGCTTTCTCTTTTTTTTCTGACTTAGAGTAAACAGCTTTCATTTCAATGTAATAGGCTTGCCATTTCCTAGATCTGGTACAAGTCTTCAAAAATTGTGTGTGTGTGTGTGTGTGTGTGTGTGTGTGTGTGTGTGTGTGTGTGTGTGTGTGGTGGGGGAGGTGTATTTTGAATCTATTATTTCAATAGAATATACTATGCTACTTGTCCCCAAACCAACTAGCTCCTCCATGAGATGAGAATAGCCCTAACTGACATCTGTAGAGTTGGGAGCAATGATAACTATCCAAAGAACCTCTTCATGTCAGCAGGCATTACTTGGTTCTGCTAGATTTTCACATGCCACATGTTCCTGCCTTAAAGACAAAGCATTTAAAATTGTATCTTTTCTGAATAAATGTAAGCAGTGCTCAAGCTAGGCCAATCTTGACAGTCAATAAAGCATGAGCCAACAATTTTCTTTTCATTTTGAAACTCTCCTTTACACACATACAGAGAATGATTCCGTGTCTTTTTTTTTCAGAAAGGAGCCTCAACTCTTTTATCTTTTTATGTTTTTCTATTTGATTGTTTGCCTGCTCTTATGTTTTAGTCAAATTATTTGTAATCTTCAACCTAGCACAGCAACTGAAAGATAAAAATATTCAGTAATGGAGAATCCTCACTCTTTGTCCAGTGTTACATTCACTCCTCATGATTCTAGTCTCTCATATATTTAGAATAAGCACTGAGAGCAAATGCTTTCATTTCAAACACATTAAGGTAACTTACTATGTACAGTATGAATTCATTCACCATGTATAGGCAAGATTGATACAATGAGAAAGCCATTTAGTAGACTTAGTAATTTAGGAGACCCAGTGTTCAAATCCTGCCTAATAGCAGATGATTTTTCATAATCAAGCTCCTTAAGTTCATAGAAATCCAGTGTCCTTATCTGTGAAAGGAAGATCCTAGATAGCATGTTAATGTTATTTGAAAGTTTATAACGGTTTTTCATTCATTATCTTCACAACCCTGTGAAAAAGATGCCCAGGTCTTATGACTCCTTTTTTAAAGATTAAAAACACATTAATAAAAAAATACTTCTTATAAAAGAATGTTAGTAGTGAAGGATTTGTAAATACTGCCTATTGTCCCCTACCTGGGCTTCTTGGTATATCGTACTGTTGGGTAAAAGGTGAATGATAATAGCCAGCATTCCACAAACAACACCTCTCATGCTACATGCAAAGAACAGCCTCACTACACAAATATTATTTTATGTTGTCCTCATAGCAACCCTGAGGAGATGGTCTAATTATTATACCCATTTGATAAATTGAAAAAAAAAAATAAAGCATACTGCAGGCAAGTGACTTGCCTAGAGTCATACAGATAATAAATGTCTGAAGTCTTTCCTGACTCTAGGTCTACCACAAAACTGGAAATTTCTATTTGATCTTCTATTATTCCATTACAAGTAACAGTCACAGATATCTAGTCCAACTTTTACTTGTATCTTGAGGCTGCCCTATAGCATGCCTGAACAAGTTGTTGTTGATCCTTTGCTGAAGGATTTCTAATGACAGTCACCTTGCAACCTCTTTAGGTATCACTTTCAAGTTTTGGGTAGCTTCAACTTTTAAGATTTTTTTCTTTAATTGAAGAAAAATCCATTTCTCTGTGTCTTCTGCCCTTTAATTCTAGTACTGTCCTCTAGGGCCAACGAGAGCAAATTTAATAAACCCCCTTCCACACTACAAGACTACAAATTTTTGAAAGCAATTGTCATATCTTCCATAAGGATTTTTTTTTTTACCTCTGGGCTAAACATTCCTAGTTACTTCCATGAGTTCTTCCATGGTCTCACCATTCAGGTCATGCCCTGGTTGTCTTCTAACTTGTCAATGTTCCTCCTCCCCCAGAAATTAAAATAAAAGTATAGTTATACTCTGATCAAGGCAGAACACAATGGAACTATGCCATCCTTTATTCTGTGAACTATTCCATTAACAAAACCTAAAATCATATTAGGTTACTTTTTTACTGTCACATTGCACTTGACTCTATTTTGAAGCAATAGGGTAGTTTTAATATGATTTATCTACTATAACCTTCCTATACCTACCTACATAGACATCGAACTTAAATGGAATTTAAATGTCATCTAAATAAGATGTCCAGTACCCTAATTTTATACATGAGAAAACCAAGGCCTGGAAATATTGTGACTTGCCCAAAATCACATAGATATGACTGGGATTTGAATTTAGGCCTAACAAATACTGATGTGATAGTTTTTGATATAGAGCAATACACACAATTGAGTCTCCTAAGCAGTAAATGTCATGCTTACTATAACTGACTTGCCATGAGTATCCAGTGGGACTTTTGAAAGTGTCTTGTTGTACCCTTTGTGAGAGGTATTGGATATCTGTTATTATGGGGAAAAATTCTCCTTAGATGTCTAAGCTTCAGAAATTAGATGGATGCTAAATTAAACAACATAACATGCCCCTTTTCTATATAAATACACACCTTATCATGTCTAGGTGTAGATTCTGTATCTGATGTGAGATATACTTATGTGAGGCAAGCCTACTGAGCATCATGAATATATGCTTTAAACAGTAAGTACAGTTGAAAATAAAGAACAGGAAATTTTTTGTCTCCTTTTATTTTGTAATTGGAGCAATAGAGACATCTAAAGGCATAAACTGGAGTACAAATAGCCCAGCAACATTCATAATGTAGTGATTGAATATGATTTATCAATAGAGGTGAACCCATGGGTTGCTGGAAACAAATTCATGAAAAGTCAAAGAAAGCAGCCTAAAATATAAATCAGTAAAAACTCTTTCCTAGCTCTCCAAGGTATGTAAACATTTATACAACATTAGTTGAAAACAGTGATGGTTTATTTATTTGATTAGAAGTTTAACTGATAGTTATTTTCCAAAATGAACTACGGTTTATGGCTCCTCTGACTTGGGTGTGACCTTTTTATCCCTCCTTTCATGGGGGTGTTCAACTAGAGCTGAGACCAAAGTGTTCTGTCCAACTAACTTCTCAGAATCAACAAGACAGATGACTGCACCATGAACAGATGGAATTACAGTAGTCCCAAGCCATCTTATGAAAATCAAGTCAGTCATCATTTCTGTAGAAAGTAGCAATTCGTAGCAATGTTAATATGATATGGAAACACTAACATCATTCATGTTATCCTGATCATGAATAATAATGACATGTGGATATGCACATATGTATAAATATATATAAATGATAGAAGAAAATAGGTTTTAGACTGCGTATGCAAGATGAATTATGAGGTTCCTGTAGGGAAAGATGTCATAAAAATGAAGAGAATGATATATATTTACTATTATTTGATATGAAATCATTTCAACATGGTACCTACCTTATATATAACATATGTAACATGAACAGATTTACTATTTCAGTTTTATGGAGAACACCTCAGTAAATCCCTGCCATTGCACAGGCACAATGGCACATTAGGGGCCTACAAACCATCCTACCAAAGTGGTTAATATTGCCAAGGAATAATTTACCCAGAGAGGTTCCATCTGATGACTTCCTGGGAGAAGGGACCTGGGGGAGGAAAAATGTGTGTACTTCTTTTGAATTTCAAATCTTAGAAACACATTCAGCTCCTACATCAGTCTTTAAAAGCTGCAACCATGGAAACAGAGAGTCAGGATTTCTCTCTTCCCCCAAAATGTCATCTGTTCATATGCAATACAAACTCTGCTCCCCTGTCCCTGAAACTTGCGTGTGAGATGATTTATGAAATTCAAAAGAAGGAATCACATAAATTGCAGCTGGTGTCCTTCAAAATGGTGGATAATAATTAGTCAGTGGACAGAACACTAAATCATTATTCTTTCTCCTAACAGTCTTAAGTGGAATAGGAAGGGGGAGAAGAGTATGATTTATTGTAAGAAAAATACAAGAGAACTTTTAGGTTTATAAATGAATCTTATAAAATGTGATTTTCAAGTAGACAATATATTGTTCCCCAGTCCTTTCATTTTGAATGCATAGTGTGGGCCCACACCTGCCTTTCAAAAGCATTCTTGTCAATAATGGTCCCTTTACTGACAGTTATATTAAGGATCTTCACTCTTGCATGAATTTCCAGGTTGGTCTTCATACTTTCCACCCAGGCAATAAGATGATTGAATCTATCCCTTTCCTTTCACTCAGCTTTGTAATTATGTGCTTAATCCCTTACATAAATACATTGATTTAGCCATTGCATTTGCCTTTCTGGCAGCAAGTATGTCAGCTCCAGGTAAAATCTGCAAATAAAAAGGCCAAGATTTCAGAAAGGCAGAGAATTCTGTGTGATAGAGACAATGTTGAAATATGAGTCTTGAGTGTTTAAAGAGGAATCATCAAGGATTAAGGTCTGTGACTCCTTTTTTCTAAAATCAATTTTACACTAGTGTAGTGTCACAGTCTAAACCTGGAGCAACAAAGAACTGATCTTGGACAGTATTCTCCTTGTGCTGTAGATAGCCAGTGATATGAGTGGTGAGGTTTGTTGAATGTAGATCCTATCTTCAATCTCTCAGTGTCCCTAGCTGCTCTGGTTAGTTCTTCATCCTGTGAAGAGTCCTTCTTCAGCTTAACCAAGTGGTTAGAGTGGATTTACTTTTAGACCCAATTCAAGGACCTAAGTTATCTCTGAGATGACTACTATTTCTGCCAGAGGCTCCCTACACATTCAGTATGAACTGAAAATTAGTCTGGATGCTTCTGATGTGTTTGGGCATGTCCATAGAACCGGGTCAGTTTCTTGGGTTGTTGATCTCTATTTTAGACTCTATTACCTGACTATGCAATAGATTTTGAAATGTTTTCAAGGCTAGTGTTGTTTTAGCGAATTTGTTCTCTCAGGTAGAAAACTTGTGTTTGACTTTCTTTTTCCTGGATAAGGCTGGGGTGGGTATCAACATCCATTTAACCGTTGTTTGTTGTCCTGAATGCCAGATTCTGCAGATCAAGAATACAGCTCAGTAAATTGAATGAAGTGGCTAAATGGTTCAATATGTGTGATGTCATTACTTATGGTTTCCTGATTTTTCCCTTAGGTATCTTTTATGAAGATGTTTTCTCTAATCTTCTTTTCTCACTGAGATCACAAGATCACAAATCTAGAGTAGGAAGAGAGGCACAATAATTTGATCAAGTCCAGAAACATAGCTAGCCTCAAAGGGTGGATTTGATTCTGGATCATAGGACAAAGTTATAGAGGTGGAAGGAGCCTCAGAAGCCATTGAGTCCAACCTCATCACTTCACAGATGAAGAACCTGATGTTCAGGTACAAAGCAAATGACTTGTCCAAGTTCATAATACTGTAAATATCAAAGGCCAAATTTGAACCTCAGTCCTTTGATTCCTTTGCTTACTCAAGGTTCTAAGGAAAACAATCTTTAGTACCAGGAAACTTGCTCCTATGCCTCCAGAAACAATCCTGGCCTTGTAAACAAACATTATATAAGTACAGAGTACATCCAAGGGGAGGAAGGACAGTTCAGGATCATCTTGGCTATTTGTTCCATGGCCTCCTATAGAGTCTGTGAGGCTTTAGTTAAAACAAGAGAGTAAAACTTATATGGCTTCTCTGAAACCGTAAACTTTTAAAGAGAATCATGGCAACCAATGAAGTATCAGTTTAGGGCATTTTAAGTAACTTAGACTTTATTAACTGTGCTAACCCACCTCTAACCAGCAAAATATTTCCTTTAGTCATTGAACCTTCTCTTGGGCAGATTGTTGGTTACTGTGATTTGACACACCCCCACCCCCACTGCATTGGTGAATATTTCTCTGTTTGTGCCGGCACTGAGGTGCATATTGTAGAACCAACTTCTCAATTCAGTTAGTCGCTAAATAACAAAAACTTTCCAAACAGTGTTAGCTAATTTTGAAAAAGAAGGATCTTCAATTGTCCATATGTATAACGTATAAATGTGAATGTATATATATATATATATAATATATACATATACGTATATATAACGTGTATATATAATATGCAGTATAACATGGTAAAATGTTATATATAAGAAAATACATTGGTATCTAATATATAACATATATAATGTATGATACATTATGATTATAATAGAAAATATTATCTAGCATAATTATATAATATTAATGTCATATATATTATATATCCTATATGATTATGTACAATGTACATTATACAATTACATTGATATAGAAAAATTATATTCTATATAATGGCTAGCATTTATATAGCATTTTAAAGTTTACAAAACACTTTACAACTTTACATATGTTATTCCACTTGATCCTAGTGAACTTGGTGTTATTATTATTTTCATTTCCCAGAAGAGGAAATGGAATCTGAGAGGAGTTCAGTGACTTGCTCAGGTGAGTGTCTGTGGCAGGGTTTGGACTCAGGACACCTTGATCCAACCACAACATTTTGATTTTAAATGTGACTTCAAAAACTGTCCCCAACAAGTCTATCAGGTAGTTCCACATCATCTTCTTTATTTCCTCAAAGTACAAGAGTGAAAGCAAGAGGCTAAAGTACTTGTTGAGAGTAGTACCTCATGTCAAGGACAGAGATGGAGTTAAATATCATGTAATTTGATGCAATAAATATTTATCACATGACCATGATGTGCCTGAAAGGCAGTCTTGGGTAGATGAAAGGACAATTCTGGAGTCGGAAAGACCTGAGTTCAAGCTCTGACTTTGACATATAGATAGGAGGGAAGTCTTTTAATCTCTCAGTGCCCCTACGCAACCTTCTAAGATCCTAAATACAAACCAGCATCAGTGGAGAAAGTTTCTGCACTGGGAATTACCCACATAATTAAATCAAAAGTCTTGGTCAAGTTTTTTAGGTGCCTAAAACTCAGTTTGTCACTTTGGGTATGCATAAAAGATTCCTGTCCTAGTAGAAATCACAGTATAGCTCAGTTGGCAAGACCCATGAGGTATAATTAGAAAAATTTGAAGTGAACTCTCATGGGAGATTTGTGGATTAAAACTGCTTTAAAATCCACCAATCAAATATGTATGAACTATTTACATAACATGATTGAGCAGTCCAAAATGATTTGTGTGCCCCGTGGAGCCACCTTGTTTTAGTTCATGTGCCTAGTATAATGCCTTCCCCCAGAATAAGCGCAAACTGGTAGAATGAGAAGAGCCTTTGAGATGGAATTAGAACAGCTGGATTCAAATTACAATCTCCCTATTTGCAAACCACATGATGCCTTATTTAATCTCGACAAGTTTCATTGCCTTTATTTCATTGTTCATAGATTTAGAGGCAGAAGTGATCACCTGAAGCCTTTCATTTTATTGATGAAGGCACTGTATCCCAAAGGTTATACTTTCCAGAAATCCCACAGGGAGTTAAAAAACAAGTCCTCTGAATCTAAACCCAGCATTCTTTTCTTTACACCATAGTCTTTTTTCCATAACACAATTTGTAAAATCAATTAACCGATATGCATTTATTAAGTACCTACTATGTCATACTAAGGAAGCACATATAAAGGATGAAAGAAGGAATTCCTATCACCAAGGTGCTTTAATTCTGTGAGGAGAGACAATACGTATGTATCTGCCAAATAAACCAGATTATATACAAGATGGAGAATGATGATGGCTCCCCAGCAGAGGCATAAACCTGGGTCATGTGTGATGGCAATCCCTGGGTAAACATTAGCATTGTACATTCCCCAGGGTGTGCCTGAACAACTGGGCACATCTTAATGATTATGTAAATCTCTGTTATCCATCCTACCTCATAGTATTATTGTGAAAATTAAAGGAGATAGGGTCAAAAAAAACCTTTGAAAATAGTTAATGTGTTATATAATAATTCATATTTATATACCACTCTAACATTTTATACAGTCCTCTCCTATACATGAAAACTATATTAAAGTAGATACTCCAAATATTTTGGTTTTGTGAGTATTCTGACCAAAATTGGCTTTATTTTAGTAAACAAAAATTAGTAGGGAACAAGAAAAAAAACATTTTGCTACATGCTTTCCCCCTAACATCCCTGCTAATATTCTTTTGTATCATTTAACTTCTGCTTATCCAAGTCTTATTTTTTAAGATAGGAGGAAAGGTTGAGAAAACGTTTAAGGGAGAAAATATGTGTATGTATTGCAGCCAATTGGGGGAAAGTCAAATAGACTTTGAAAAAATGGAAGAAATGCATAATGACAACTTGTTATTTAAAGCATCCTTCTCAAGCTATAGAAAAGACAAGAGAATTTGGCCATCAATCAATCCATAAGCACCAAGAGAAAGGAAATGTGGCTAAGATACATTGTGGAATTTACCACAAGAGATAGGTTAAGTGAAGGTTAGTAAGGATTAGAACTCAGCTGAGTGTTTTGACAATTCCTTGGAGCTGTGGAACACTAGGATTCCTAAAGTAATTGCTCTGCCAGAGGAAACAAAGATCTCCTTGCTCCATCAGACCCATCATGGTGGCATTTTTCTCATTATGTTGTCTGGGGTTCTCATCATCCTCTCTATTTGGACAAAAATCATGCTTTTGTTTCTTGCAAAAAAAATGGGAGCAAAAACTAAGAGATAATAAATACACAGAGGGTGGAGGAGGGGAGACACAGAAAGAGTCAGAGACAGAAACAGAGAAAGCAGAGCAAACATTTTTTGGTTAAAGAAACCAGGAAAAAAATAAAGAAAAAGAAGAATTTTCTTTGTTGTGCTTCCCAGAGATTTCCCTTCTGATAAATCCCTGAGTGCTGCCAGCTGCCCACTATTCTGACACAGAGCCCCACTCCTCCTCTGTCTTCACAGAGATTTTTCTATTTGTCCTAAGGCTACATGGCATAAATGGTGTGTGCACCAGCTTTGACTGGCCTGGGCAGGCTCTTATGTAGTGGCATTATGTTGCACAAGTATCAGCTACTCTCATCCTGCATTGGTTCACGGTGGTGCACAATCTTGTCAGCACCAGGATGAAGACTTTTGGAAAGAAAAAGTGGAAAAAATACTTTGGAATCCAAACCCTTCTTAGGTTACAACAACGTTTTGGTGTTGATTTTTTTTTTCTTCATTCATGGCCCAGTCTTCTTTTTTTCTTTCTTTCTTTTGTTTCTTTCCTTTTGGAGCTTCCTGGCCTTTTGAACTGGAGCAATAGGCTATCGTGTGTTGGCTCCAGTTCTTGCAAACTGGGTGCCAAAAGTTAATTTTCAGAATCCATCCAAGATTAGTTATAAAGTTGAAGATTGTAAATAAATTCCAGTCCCTAAACAGCACAGGTTTTCTGGGCAGCAAATAAAATCTAGAGCCTATAAAAGGAAAAGAAATTAGAGCAGAAATAGGACATTTGACTTCTGCATATTTTCAACATTTAATCACTCTCTTGGTAATATTGAGAAGACTCAGAGGAGAGCACAACTCTAGCAATATTGTGCAAAGAGATTCTTCTATAATAAACATTTTTTCTAAATGCTAAATGTTCTATTCCTAAAGATTCTCTTTTCCCCCTATGTAAAACATTATCTGCCTCTTGGTTATTTTTTTTAATCCATAGTTTCTTTATCTATAATATCTTAAGTGGTTGCCAATGATAACTCTAAAAAACAATTACTTTTTCCTTTTAAATCATTACTGCCTTTGTTAAATAGTAGCAGTACCTAAAAATAAGATCCTTTTTTGTGCATTATGCTGAAAAGCAGTGTAGATAACTCCATAGAATCCAAAAACATTTATTAACATTTACTTATATTTTGCCATTAAAGACAAAGTGATCAGGTTTCTAAGTCATTCCTTTGAAACCTCTAATCATGACATTTATTTGTAATCCTGGGATGATGATGATGATGATGATGATGATGATGATGATGATGATGATGATGATGATGATGATGATGATGATGATGAGGTCTGCAAAGTACTCTAAATCTATAGAAAAGACAAGGTCTGCAAAGTACTTTACATTTGTTATCTTATTTGATCCTCCTAACACTCCTGTGAGGTAAGTGTTTTTTTATTCTATATTTCTGATGAGGAAACTGAAGCTTGAGAATAGGGAAGTGATTTGCCTAGGGTCACACAGCTGGAGTTAGGCAGCATTTAAATTCAGGTGCTCCTGACTCCAAATTCAAACTTTAGCCCTGTGCCTCCCTAGCTTCATTCGATCTTCACAATTTGGTCCTCACATATACGAGACAGGTATTATTACTATTTCCTTTTAACAGAGAAGGAAACTAAGGCTGAGAGAGTTTATGTGACTTTTCCAAGGTTCTATCTCTATTAAATATTATGAGAAAGAATTCCAATTCGAGTCTTCCTGACTTCAAACCAGCACTCTATCCACCATGCTTCCTAGCTGCCAGAAATGTCAGAAATGAGTCTGCTTAACATAAAGAAAGAGAAAGGGAGAGAAGAATACATATGTATATCAAAAGGCCCTTTCTGCAGAAAAAGTAATATAGTTATAATATAACAAAATTCTGCTTTGTTCCCCCTCCTAATAGCAAATTGGTACCAAATTATGTGAATAATTTTGACTATTTTTATTTTATTTTTATGTGAGTCACAGTCTTAACATTTCTGTATGTATTTATGTCTGAAGTATCTTGAAAATAGTTTTCTAAATGAAATCATATTACCCTATATGAAGATAAATAACTTCCCAATCCCCAATGACTAACAATTTAAAATTATGTATACCAAAACCTAATTTTTAAATTCTTTTTCCAAAATAGGTGAATTCCTAATATGAATATGCTAATAATCTAAGTTATTGGCATATGTCATCTTTGTGTTTTCTGAATATGATATTAAGATAGCACATCAGTTTTGATAAGTTTCAATAACAAAATACTGATGCCTTATGCTTTTCAATTTGCTACATTCAGTTGAATATGTGAATACTTAATGAAAAGATTTTAAAAATGGTAAATCAATATACCCTTTCTATCTTGACCTCTCATCCACAGAGATGTCTGAGATGGTGGGAAGTTCCATTGACTGTTTTCATACCTGTAAGTAATGTTGATTGAATGATAATTTGACAGACTAGAACAAATCAGGTAGTCTCAGAAATGTAGCTTAACTCTTCAGAGAAAATTGGTTTGGGGTAATTGCAGAGAGTGGCATGGAGAGAATTAGAGACATAGGAATTTCACAAGAAAAATACCTATCTTTATTTATGAAAGTTTCACTGATATTCTCTGAAGTACCCATCTCTTGCTCTTAATTTAGTGAGTAGACTTTTCATGTCTTCTATCCTGCATTTAAAAAATAAATTCACTGTAAGCAAATGCCCAAGTAACAAACAGTCCCTTTAAAGGAATTATTTACACATGCATAATAAACACTAAAGAAAAAAAAGCAATAAAAATTCTAAATAAGACCCATGTTTAACTGCGAATGTTGACAGCATCAACAATACCCCTATAAGGATTCATGTCACTGCATAAGAAGAAATGGAATGTTTCCCCTGTTCATATTTCCCATGACTAAAAGAGATCTTTTAGAAAAAAAATATATTCTAGTCAAGTGTCAAAACAATTTTACATTCATCTCTTTTCTACTAGTGATACTTTTGTTTCTTAGAGATTAATTTCAGAGGAAATAGATGAAAAAAATGATGAAAGTCAGTTTCCAAACTATAACTTTATAATTTTCCCAAGGGTACTCTTGTCAACCATAGTAAAATACTAATGGAGGGATATTTTCTGCAACCTCATTAAATGACTTCTGAATTGTCCATTAGCATCTAATATTTTACCTCTGATATCTGGTTGTTATGACTTCAATTATTTTATCTCTGAACTGATAAAATAGAAAATTAAGACTGTCCAAGTTAACAGCCCAATTGATAATTGAAACTTTAGTAGCAGAAATACTCCCAAAGTGTATTAGTTCCTTTAAATCTCCTTCATGATGATTGACTTCTAGGTGAAGATGTGGAAAATACTGCCTTTTATTGTGCTGGCAAATGTTGAGTCTGAAAACCCATATATGCACATTTTTTTCTAAGAGAGTTTTTTGACTTGACTTGAATAGAAATCTTTCATGTTTTCCTCTCATTTGCCTTTTTTTTTCTTACTATTCTACCTGTAGGCTTCCTATTTCTTCTGTATTTTTTTCCTGAGCACTTTTCATAGTCTTTAATCACATGGATGAACCTTTCAACCTGAGAATCAGGTATTCCTAGAAGATAAATACATCTAAATCTCTCAGAGAAGCCTGTGGAAAAGGAGGAAAATATGTGGATGGTGGTGAAAGAATTCCAAAATTGTTCATAATATTTAAGAAGATTATTCTAAGGCATCACACCAGTACCAAAATAAAATTGGCTATGATCTGCAGCCCTCCCATCACAGCATTTATAAAATGAAAATTTTCAGAAGTATCAAGAATTCAAATGGATGCTTTGCCAGGATCTACCTGCAGGAGAAGGTTATTACAAAGTCTCATTATAATGATTGCAGTTATTTGTGGCCTTGTCTGATTGGGAATTTTCAATATTGTGTTGATGAGGCTGTAGTTTCTTTGCTCCACCTTTTTTGGGATGCTTTTTTTGTTATAAAATGTCAGATAGCAAATCAAAACAAACAGAAGAGACAGCCCAAGGACACATGGCTTCTTAATCAGTGGCAGATTGACTATAATCATTTTTAAAGGCGGAATATTTTATCATGAGGTGCAGCACCATCTTTCCTAGCCTACGTCAGCAACTTTTTTCTGAACTCTAATCTAGGCAACAGAATGGACTGGAAGCGTAGAAATTTAAAGATAGGAGGAACTTTGGTGAAGATCTCATCCAATGTTTTAATTTTACAGGTAATTTTACAAATGAAGAAACTGAGACTCTGAGCGGGAAGGTGACTTGTCCAAGGTTACTCAGTTAATAAGTAGATAAGCCAGTGTATATTTCATGTCATTGTTGCCCATAGGAAGTGGTAAGTAAAAGTGTGACAACAAGAACACACACACACACACATATCACCTGTATTTTAAGAATTAATTCTGTCAGATTCCACCTGAATATGCAAATTTAATCTTAAAGCATTTTTAAATCACTAGGTTTCTTTTAACTTATTAAAAGTCTTGTAGTGTTCTCATTTGTGGTGGTTAAGTGCCAGATATTTTCCTTATCTGAACTCTCAATATATTTTCTCCATATAGAAATCATAATGGGAGTGAGAAAGTTCACTGTCCTCAGGGCAAAGATAAGTTTCTACAGCTACTAATTAAGTTTGTTCAAATAATCATGCACACACAAAATAAATAATTTGCAAAACTTCCCAATCCTAGAGAAATCTAATTTTATTTCTATAACATTTTAAATGGATTAAGAATATTTTCTAAATCTCAAATGTACATTATGTTTAAGATGAAAGTAATCTGTGTATACATCACAGAAGCATCTCATTTGGACTGAAATCCAACTTAATAGATATATTTCCTTTAGTTGAATTCTGATGAAGATACAAATGAAGTAAGCTTAAAAAATGATTTACTAACTGCATAATAGATCTAAGCAAATACTTTTAGAGTGAAATAAATATATGTACATATATGCATATTATGTATATGTATCTCATATATATATGCACATATACATATACACATACATATGTGTAAATATATGCACGCACTTACATACACCTGTGTCTGTGTATGTAGATAGATATGCCAGGGGTGCAGCATTTGTTGGCTGAGTTTCCTTCTGGTTTGATATGATGTAGGAAGGACCTTTTCATTTCTTCATCAAGAATAAGGCCAGAAACTACTTAGTATCATAAATATGACAGTTTTAATGTATGTTTGTATGTTCAGTAAAGACAAGATAAGACAAAAGAAACTGCCACTTGGAGACAGTTAAATTGCTTGGAAAAAAAACCTCTTTGTTTAAAAGGATTAAATGAAGTCAAGGTCTATGCTGCCTCTTCTAACTGATTATACCAAAATGGTCCTTTAGATATTTAGAATGAAATCCCCTTGGCTTCAATAGGAATATTTGATAAATAATTGACATGAAAGTAATGAAAGGGAACAAAGCATCTAGAAAACAAATTATTTTCATTTCACTGTGTGAAGAACATGCTTAATACTTTCCCAGAGAGATGCTTCTGGTCTATAGATATAGCAAATAATAGTAATAACCATTTATTAAGCTAATAGATACCATGTGTCATTCACTATTCTGAGTGATGGGAAAACAAAGAATGATAAAAGACTGTCCTTCTTTCAAGGAGCTCACAGTCTCATCAGGGAGACTGCATGAAAATAACTATGTAAAAACAAGATATATGGAGGATAAATTGGAGAAGATTAACATAGGAACAAAATTAACATTAATGGCGATTGATAAAGACTTCTTGTAGAAGGTAGGATTTTGGCTGGGTCTTTAAGAAAGCCAAGGAAAGCAGTAGGCAGCTATTGGGGGGTAGTTCCAGGATTAGGGGACATCTAGTGAAATGAAGATAGTCGGGAGATAGAGTAGTTTATGTGATCAACCTCAAGAAACCGGTGTCACTGGACTGAAGACTATATGGGGATGAGTAAGACATAAGAAGGCTGGAAAAGCTAAGAATGGGCTTGGTTATGAAGAGTTTTCAATTTTCTTTTTCATTTTGGAGGTTATATAGCAAGTCACTTCATTTCACTGAGTAGGAGTAATATCATCAGATCTGTGTTTTAGAAGACCAGTTTGATAAGTGAGTGTAATATGGACTAGAATATGGAAAGACAGGTTGATCTTTAACAACCAGTAAGTTATGATAAGAGTCAAGATATGAGGTAATGTCAGCCTCCACAAGAGTGGAGGCACTGGATTGACAGAAGACAGCAGAGGTCAGAAATCAATATGTAGAGAGTTCGGAAGTGTAAGAAATAAAATGAAGGCAATTACTTTTAACATCCATTTCAAGAAATTTAGGCAGAAAAGGGAGGAGAGATATGAAACTATTGCCCATAGAGATTGATGAATCAAGTTCAGGCTTTTTTTTTTCTTTTCTGTTTTGTTTTGTTTTCATGGAAGAAGTTGACATAAGTTGTTTGTAGGCAGTAGGCAATCAACCAGTATATCAGGAGAAATGGAATGATAGATTGGGTAGTCTGCCAGAAAAGAAAGGATGAAATAGGATCACTTGCACATGAAGAAGGGTTTTGCCCTGGTCTACCCCACCTCTTCCTGTATAATAAGGGTGAAAGAAAAAATAACTTCAGAAGGCATCTGACTGATGTGAGATAAGAAGGAGAGGAGAAGATGGAACTCTTGGTAAATGGCCTCAGTATTTTCAGTGAAATATGAGACAAGGTTCTCAACTGAGACAGGGAGCTGTAAGAAGTCTGAGGAGGGATGAAAAGGTTTGTATAAGTTGCTGTGGTGAATAGAATAGTGATTCAATTAGTGAAGTGTAAACAGGTTGTCTTGATGTAAGGAGGTCCCAATTGAGATTATATAAAATACATTTGTAATGAATCCAGTCTGCAAGGATTTGTGATTTTGCCAGCTTTGTTCAGAAGCAATGAATGGTGAGAGCAATCCAAGGCTGAGTCTTGGGCAGGCAAGATCAGAGATTGAATAGGGAAGCAAGGGACCCAAGAGAAAAGGGTAGGTAGTATACAGTTTAATTGCTTTATCAGGTTCTCAAGATGCAGAAGGGAGGAAAGCATAAAGAGAAAACGGTTGACATCCTGGAAAAAGAAGTGAGAGGTTGAGGAATTAGAGGTCACTGTGTTGACAAAGAACAGGTTTTAGGATTGGAAGGCATGGGGAGAGGTGGAATGAACACAGATTGTATTCAGATAATGGAATTTCAAAGTTCATGAACTAGGGATTGATCCATTTATGGGTGATGGGAAGATCAAGGGTATGACTATTTATGTAGCTCAAGTGGAGTGGAGGAGATAGTCCTGGGAAATAAACTGAGGAATTGAGGGATAAGGTAATTTGAAGAGTATGTGTGTGTGTATGTGTATATGTATATACACATATGTATAAGTCTGTGCATGTATGTGTTAGTGTGTGTGTGTGTGTGTGTGTGTGTGTGTGTGTGTGTGTGTGTGTGTGTAGTGAAATCTCCTAATATAGAGGAAGGAGTGTTAGGGAGCATAAAAAGACTGAGCCAGTACTGAACTCACTGAAGAAAGAAGGGGAGTGCCCTGAACAGTCACCAGAATTTTGACTAGGTGGAATGGAATGAATGAACCTCAAAGGAGGGGATTTCCCTTATCACTATTAATTGAGAGTGAGCTTGAAAGTAGAAATGAGGAGCAAGGGGAATTCCAACTATTTTGCCTTGATCAGCGAGTTAGGGGATGAGTGAATGTATGACCAGTGCTGGTTAATTCTCCTATCATTATTACTTCCAAGAGAAGCACAATGAAAATCTAACACCAGAAAAGAATATATGAAGAATAATTAAGCCTTACCCAGTTTGTCCTATCACAGATTTTTTGATGTAATCAAAGCTACAAAGCTATAGCCAAGTGGGGAAACTGTGGCCTTCAGGACACATGTGACCTTCTAGGTGCTTCAGTGTGGTTTTTTGTCTGAGCTCAAGTTTTTCAGAACAAAGACTTTTATTAAGTGGGGTCATTCTGTGAAGTTTGGATTTAGTCCAAGGGCCACACTTGAGGACCTAGAGGGCCACATGTAGCCCTGAGGCCGAAGGTTCCCCACCCTTGCTCCAGCATGTCTCTGCAATCACATCCCTCAGAGTACAGTTTAGTATGCAATAACTATCATTTTATATAATTCCTTTTATTGAAATAGAGAAAAAGTTGTGGCAGCTAGGTGGCACAGTGAATAGAGCACCAGCTCTGGAGTCAGGAGGACCTGATTTCAAATCCGCAAATCCGGCCTCAGACACTTAACACAAACACTAGCCATGTAACCTTGGGCAATTTGCTTAACCCCAATTTCCCTGCAAAAATTTTAAAAAAGCAAAAAAAAAAAATAGAGAAAAATAAATTGAAATATGATGTTGAAGGTTAGTCATTTTCAATAACATCTCACCCTTTGTGACCCCTTTTGGATTTTTCTTGGCAAAGATACTGGAGTGGTTTGCTATTGCATTCTCTAGCTCATTTTATAGATGAGGAAACTGAGGCAAATAGGGTTGACTTGCCCAGGGTCAAAAAAACCATTCAGTATCTGAGACTGGGTTTGAACTTAAGAAGATGAGTCTTCCTTACTCTAGCCTGTTGCTCTATCCACTATGCCATTTAGCTGCCTTAGCATTTCATTGTGTTTCACTACAAATTTTCAGATTACAATAATAAAAACAAATAGATCCTGTATTTAGGGGTTAAACCATCCCTTTGTTGTTAGTTCCTTCATAGAGTAAAGAAAAGTTATCAATCCACTAAACCCCAATTAGAGAACTCGAGCAATCATTCACAAAATAAACAACCAGTTCCTATAGACTGGAACTGATGGCACCACTTTATGGAAGATTTTTATTTCTTAAAACTATAAATTTGGTGTGGCTAGGTGGCACAGCGGTTAAGAGCACTAGCCCCAGAGTCGGGAGGACCCAGGATTGGTTCCAGCCTCAGAAAATGAGCACCCACATATAAATAATGACTGGCCATATAACCTTGAGCAAGTTAACCCCAATTGCTTTAAAAAACAACAATAACTATAAATTTGAATCTATCAATTAAAAAACTAGTTCTCTAAGGAAAGAGTTATTGACTATCCTGAATCAATGTGGTTACAGAATTAAACTTCTTGGGTGGGAGTTTAGGATGACAGCTCAATTGGATCACTTGTCATACCTGCATATAGTCCTAGAGAGAAAGTGAAGAAGAGAGAAAAGCGAAGCTATTGCTATAGACAGCATAGGCATGTATCAGACCCTATTTCCTGCCCCCCAGTTCATGGTGTTTAAAACAGTTGTCTCTTCTTAGATGACATCATAATAGAGTAGGCATGAATTGTAATTTCTATTAAATTCAATGAATTAAATTCATGAATAGCAAGCAGAGTGACAAAATAGAAACCATATTGGATTTGGAGTCCTGAATTAGAATGTTACCTCAAATTATTTAGTGAGATATTTGTGAGATACTATTTTTAACCAGGATACATTTAAATAGGACTTTATAATTTTAAATAAATGTGTTGCTGCTGTGTATAGCCTTTGAAGAATCAAGAAAGTACCTCCAAATCTTCCAAAAGAAGGTTTGTGATATTTCTTATATCAGAGTCTAATGAGTCAGAGAATGATAAAGAATAAGGGGACACTATTGATATAATTTAGAAGTGAAGTATTTGAATCCAATATATAGTCAGGAAAGAATGAAGAATAGGACTAAAAGATACCTCCAGGGGATTGTATTATAAAAAGTGGTGAGGATGTGGGATGACAGGTGAAGAACTAGAGTTATCTACCATGAAAATGAGGTCAGAAGAAATCAAGGAAGTCCTCTGGCATCACCCTGTGTGACAATCAGACAGGATAGGCAGGTAAAAATGGATTAAGAGCTTCATCTTTGAAAAGAACTTCATAATTGATACTGTCACAGATTAGTTTGAGAAGTGAAATAATAGAAATATGAGTCATACTAGCATAGCTGATAGAAGGCAGGTGGGAGAGTCAGGATGACATGTGTTCAAAGGTTCCATATGTTCCTTACCAGCTTTGTCACTTGGAACAAGTCATTTAACCTCTCATAGCCCCAGGAAACTCTTTAGGAGTATAAGTTACAGACTACCAAGTTGCAACAGTAAAGGGACTTGCCATGTTTTGTGGGTTCCCCACACCAACAAAATTAGAGGTCTGGAATACACACACACACACACACACACACACACACTGTACACCCCAAAATTTTTGCTCCATTTTCCATTGCATAGCTATGCAAAACATGTTTCAAAGAATTCTGATCAGCATCTAGACTTACTCTCTACCTAGAACTTGCATCTTTAAATTGTTTGGAGAGAAAAATGAGAGAGTAAGAAAGAATAAAGATATTCTCAGTCATTCTCTAAGTTATTGTTATGAGGCATATTTTGCATAATATTGATATATGCTTTCTAAAATTTTTCAAATACACAAAAGTATCTTTGATTTCATCTTGGGGAGGGAACTAAATGTGCCAAAATGTATCAAGTCCCTTCTATAACTTACTAGGTAAGTCCTAGGGAGTAAAATGAGGTACCTGACAGATTGCCCAACACAACTAGTGTCAGGCTAAAGTTGAATCTTGTTCTTGACCCCAAACCCAGCACTCTATCCATTCTGCCACAGTACCTCATCCTTAAATATGATTTCTTAATATGGATTTGTGTTTTATTTCAGTTATGAAATATATAAAAAGATTTAAATTACATATGGGTACTCTGCAAGAATATAACATATTATTTATTATATATCTATATAATTTTAGGATGCCCTAGGATATAATTTAGATACCTCACCAACCTGTGCCATAGTTAGTGTTGGAAAGTGATTCTGAAGTAAGTAAAAAAGAAAAAAAAGGGGTGGCTAGGTGGTGCAGTGAATAGAGCACTGATCCTCAAATCAGGAGGACCTGAGTTCAAATCCGACTGGCTTCAGACACTTAATACTTACTAGCTGTGTGACCTTGGGCAAGTCAGTTAACCCCAATTGCCCTGTCTTCCCACCTCCAAAAAAAGCAAAAAAAAATAATTCAGTAAACAATGCCCTTGAGGGAATGAGGGAGCTAAGTGCTTAACTTACTATTGCTAGGAAGAAATTGATCACTCAGGAGAAAGAAGAACATATTATTTGAAAAAGCACATTATTCAGAGCATATTACAAGGAAATGATCTGTTCTCACTTATGTTAGTATTGATCTTCTTTCATAAATTCTATGTAATGTTATATCCAATTTATTTTCACTCCCAGTAGTGTAATAATATCAATAAACAAGTGAAATAATTGTCACAAAACAGAAAATAAAGATCGACAAAGTTGTCTCTGGAGAGAAAGGACCTGAGTTTGAATCCTTCCACTGAATATTTATCATCTATGTGAATTTAGACAATTTACTCAGCCTCTCTGGGTTTCAATTATTTTTTTTTAATTTGAAAACTGGAAGGATTATCCCTGAGATTCCTTCTAGCTCTCGACCTATGATCCAACACATTTCCAAATACATCAATCCCTTTCCCTCATGTATTAAACCACTTTCTCTAACAAGGATAAAAAAAGAGGAAATAATAGTTCAACAAAACAAACAATTAAATTGAACAATTCAACAAAACTTAGAAAAATATAGAGCAAGTCAAACTATTTATTCAAGGTTCCATCTTACTGGTCTCCTAATGTCTGCAAAAAGAGAAGGAGTATTTTCTCTTTTTTTCTTCACATACATTATCAGTCATTATAATTACATAATATTCTGTATAATGTTCTTTCTTCTTTCCATATATATTCTGATAGTCATCTATACTTTTTTCTTGGTTCTGCTTGCTTTACTCTGCTTCCAATCACTTTTTTCCTTCTCATAAGTATCTTTTCATCCTATCAGACCACTTCCATTTTGTTCATGCATAAGTTTTTTTTTCTCTTTTAAATTTTGTTTTAAAATTACTTAATTTTAACCTATTTGGTTAATAACTCTCTCCTAAACCAGAATTGTAAAAGGCATTTAATTAGATTTTTATAAATATACATGTCTTACAACCAATTTGAGAATATTATGGTATATGGCATAAACTGATGGTCTAAACTTAATTTCTACTAAACTGCCTTCAAGTGTACCTAGAAGTTCTTGTCCAATAAAGAATTCTACTATAACCATCATTCCACCATTTCTTCTCCTTGAAGTTCCACCCATCTGAATAGAATATGCATTTTAAATTCTTCTCCCTAATATCCACTAACTTCCAAATAATTTTATTATCTTCTTCAATGACTTCTGCAACTGCTTACAGACTTCCTCTCCATTATAATTCTTGGTGACT
Source organism: Gymnobelideus leadbeateri (assembly GCA_011680675.1). Lineage (NCBI taxonomy): Eukaryota > Metazoa > Chordata > Mammalia > Diprotodontia > Petauridae > Gymnobelideus > Gymnobelideus leadbeateri. The sequence goes on from WOXC01006966.1 coordinate 113,637, forward strand.
TTAGTAGCCACATTCATGACCCTTCTAACATCTTAATCTCTTAGTTTAAAATCCTAAACTTCTATGACAATCATCTCCCCTCAGCCCCAGGCATTGTTTTATATAGTCTTCACATTTCTCAAATTATTTTACCTCTAAGATAACGAACGCTGAAATGCCATTTTTCTAATAAATATCTCATGTACTTCTTCCTATTCTGCTATGTCCTTTATTTCTTCTGAACCTGCACCTTGTCATTATACTTAAATGATCCTTCAATCACATCTTGTTCTCTCAATCCCAATCATCCTTTTTCTGACTTTGATTTTCCCTCTTTTGTCTTCATCCTACATTCAGCCATTTACCCCTTAAATATAATGCCCCATCCACCTTTTCTGTTCTTCCTAGGCTACTGTTTTCAAACCCTAGGTCATTCTTGCTGTCTTCTCCACTATCATTCCCAAATTTGTAATTAGAGGAAGTCACACAATTCTCCCCACTAGATTCACTACAGATTTCCATTATCAAACCTCAACTAAGCTTCTAGTGTTGCATGGTAGGTATTCATCTCTGATTACTTCCCTTTAACACTCCTTACACCAGCTATTCTTTTTTTTAACAGTTTTTTTCTTTTTTTTGGGAGGGGAAGGGAAGGCAATTGGGGTTAAGTGACTTGCCCAAGGTCACAGGGCTAGTACCTGTTAAGTGTCTGAGGTCACATTCGAACTCACATCCTCCTGACTCCAGGGCCAGTGCTCTATTCACTGTGCCACCTAGCCACCCCCATACACCAGTTATTCTTAACCTTCACTCCTATCCACCCCACAACTCCACCCCTACCTTCCACTCACTCTCCAGGGATGACCTCATCTCTTACTTTACCATGTAGATTAAGACCATTTGTTAGAGCAGCACTCAAATTCCCCAACTTTTGCCTTTAACTTTATACTCTTGTGTCTCCTCCAGGACATTGTATCTTATATTTTGAGATTTCTCTCCACAATTCACAAACATATTCGGCATTATCCTATCTTAGAAGACTTTTCTCACCTTGTTATCCCTCAAAATACTGTTGTATAGTTTGTCCCACATTTTGCTTCAAAATTACCAGGAAGAATAGTCTATGAGCTCCTATTCCTTTATAGCCACTCATTTTAGATCTCTTGTAGACTCACTTCTGTTACTGCCGTATGCCAAAATTTGTTTCTCTAAGATCACTTACTGATAACCTACACATTTCTAAATTTAGCAGTCTTACATGGTACAGTAGAAAGAGTGATAAATTTGGGGTCAGAGGATTGGGGTTAAAAGCCTAGCCCTGCTTTTTTATGTCTATGTGTCCAATAACAAGTAAATCTACCTCTTTGGCTCTTAGTATCCTCATTTATAAAAAAAAAAAATGACTTTTTGGATACTCTTCTTCCTTAATTTCCATAACACTGTATTCTTCCAGTTTTCCTGTCTGACAATTCCTTTTCACATCTTTTATTTAGCTTTTTAAAATCATATCCTTTAAGTTTGCTTATTCCCCAAGGTGGTGGGGTTTCTCTTCTTTGTATCATTGCTTCTCAAGACAATGCCATTGTCTTATATATATTGTATATTTCATGAATATTTGTTGAATTGCATTAAATTACTTTAAAAAAAGATGAATCATAGTAAACAAATGGGCTATATCTAGGGTTGTGCTGGAGCCAAATCGTACCAGCTTCAGAGACAATTACTAAAATTTCAGTGTAAGCGTTTATACCTGAAAAAGCAGTATATATTACAAATCAAAATTTGCTTTATTTTTTCATTGTTTTCTAGTCTTAAAAATTATAATAATAAACATTAAACTAAAAAGTGTGCCATGCATTTATGCATGTATGCATATATATATATATATATATATATATATATATATATATATATATATATATACATGTGTATATATGTATTTTTCCAAAGATCTGTAATCTGGTTGTGATAACAGTTGCCAGCACACCACTGGCTACACAGCTTAACTTTGTGCCAAAATTCATGGAGAAAAAATATTTTTTCAAAGTTGGACTGGATCTTTTGAAATCCCTTTTCAATTCTGAGATTCGGTGATTCTATGATAACCATACCTTTTGTCTTTTCATCAAAATTATTAACATGACCACCAACAAAGCCCTGTATCACAACCCTAGAGACTTCATATCATAAAGATATAGGTTCAACTTTAACGGTACTTGGCTATATTTTACATCCAGGTTCAAATCTATATGGTATCATAGAGTCTAAAATCCTTCATCTTGTCCATGAGAACACCTTGAGTAAATTCTGTCACAGAACTTGCTCAAATTAAGAGTTCCATTTTATCTACAAGTCTGGCAAATTTACCAGAAAAGGAAATGAAATTAATTTGATATGATTATTTTTTCCCTTCTGAACTCCTCCTGCCTCCTAGTTACCAATATATTTGTGTCTATTTGATCATAATTTTAATTAGGCATTCTAGCACTTTATTGAGAGTAAGTGCCAAACTTGGTCAATAATTTCTGGAGTTCATGATTTCTCCTTATTTCAAATATGATAAAAGCATGATCTTTCTCAATCTGTTGGATGTTTCTCTCATTCTCCATGGTTTCTCAAATTCTGCCAACAACTTTCATAATCATTTGTCCAAGTTCTTTTTAAAAACCTTGTCATCTAATTCACCTGGACCTGGAGACTTGATTCCTTTAAAATGGTACAGTGGTTTCTTACTAACTTCTCCTTCACCTTGGGATTCATGACTCTCTTAATATAATAGCATTTTAAAATTTCAAGGTCTTTCTCATCAGTGAATAAGATTGAAATAAAATATTTGATTTTTCTTTATTCCTCTTTTCTCTTAACATTGTATCTTCTTCTCCAAGTTGTTGTCTTAGCCCTTCTTGAAACTTTTATCTAATTAATTTATAAGATGACCTTTCATATTTAGCTAATGTTTGTTTTTGCTAATAATCTTGATACAAGGTATGAAGTATTGATCTAAATGGAATTTCTTCTCTTCAATTTTAATCAAGTAAAGCAGTTATCATCCAGAGAAGCTATTTCATTTTTTTTGATAGTTTGGATATTTTATATTTTTTAAATTAATTTATTAGTTTGGTTTCAGTTAACGAGATTCAAATCCATAGTTCCTTGATTTTCAAATTTCCTTTACTTCCCTCCCCACACCCCCACGACAGCATATAGTCCAGTATAGGATCTGCAAATACATTCATATTAGACATTAGTCCAATTACAAAGGCGTATTGTACTAGGTGGGATGGAAAATGGTAAAGAAGAAATAAAACCAAACAATGAAAAGAAAAAGATCAATTAGTTTGCTTCCATCAGGATTCAGGCTCAGTTCTTTCTAGTTATATCTCTGGATGTCGAATTTCTCTCCTTCATGAGTCTTTCAGGATTGACTTATATCACTGCATTGCTGAAAAGAGTCCAGTCTGTCATAGTTGGTCATCACACATATGATGTGTCTGTGATTGTATACAAATTTCTTCTGATTCTACTCTTCTCTCTCAGCATCAGTTTGTATAAGCCTCTCCAGGTAAATATGAAATCCATCTCCTCCTTGTTTCTTATAGCACAATAATATTCCATTACATTCATATACCACAACTTGTTTAGCCATTCCCCAATTGATGGGCACCCCTTTAGTTTCCAATTCTTTGCAACCATGAAAAGAGCTGCTATAAATATTTTGGTACATTTGGGTCTTCCTCCCATTTCTATGATCTCTTTGGGATATAACCCTAGAAGTGGTATTGCTGGGTCAAAGGGTATGAAATTATTTATAGTCCTTTGGGCATAGTTCCAGATTGCTCTCCAGAATGGTTGGATAAGTTCACAACTCCACCAGCAATGCATTAGTGTTCCAGTTTGCCCACATCCTCTCCAGCATTTGTCATTTTCTTGTTTTGTCATCTTAGCCAATCTGACTGGAGAGATGTGGTATCTCAGAGTTGTTTTGATTTGCATTTCTCTAATCAATAGTGATTTAGAGCATTTCTTCATATGCTTATAGATATCTTTAATTTCGGTCTCTGAAAACTGCCTGTTCATATCCTTTGACCATTTATCAATTGGGGAATGACTTGTATTCATATAGATTTGACTCAATTCTCTGTAAATTTTAGAAATGAGTCCTTTTTCAGAGACATAGGTCGTAAAAATTCTTTCCCAATTTCCCACCTCCCTCTTGATCTTGGTTACATTGGCTTTATTTGTACAGAAGCTTTTCAATTTAATGTAATCAAAATTATCCATTTTGCTTTTTATAATGCTCTCTAGTTCTTCTTTGGTCTTCCCCTCTCCACAAATCTGACAGATAAACTATTCCTTGCTTTCCCAGATTGCTTACAGTATCATCCTTTATACCTAGATTATGCACCCATTTAGAGTTGATTTTGGTATATGGTGTTAGATAATGGTCTACACTACATCTCTCCAGTCAGATTGGCTAAGATGACAAAACTGGCATAGTATTGCATAAGTCATTTAATTTAAGCAGTATTGCCATTTTATTATCTTAACTGAGCCCATTACTGAGCAATTAATATTTCTCCAATGATTTAGATCTGTTTCTTGTTTCTGTAAGTATTGTTTCGTAGTGATATTTACATAGTTCTGACATGTTTCTTAACAGGTCGACTCTCAGGGACAATAAACATTCTTTATGCACTATTTTAAGTGGAATTTGTCTTTTTTATACATTTGTTGCTGGGCTTTATTGGTATTATATAGAGACACTAATGGTTTGTATGGATTTATTTTCTATCCTACAATTTCATCTAGTTCTGTCACTGAGGTTATGCATTGTAAAAAAGAAAATGTTTTTATTTCTCTCCAATGTCCTCTATTTGCCTAGTTGTACTTTAGATTTTTCATGGTATCTCTCCCCACCAATTACATGTCAAGACAATTTTTAGCATTAATTTTTACAAGATTTTGAGGTCCCATTTTTCTAATTCCCTCCCCTCCTCTTCTTTCTTGCTAAAATGGTAGGCAATCTGATATAGGTTATACTTGTAAACAAAAGTAAAGGTTATACATGTAAAACATATTTTCATATTAGACATAGTTGTGAAAGAAGAAAACATGTCAAAAGGAAAGAAACCACAAAAAGGAATAAAGTAAATGAGAAAAATATACTTCAGTTTGCAATGAGTCCATGAGTTCTTTATCTGAATGTGGATAGCATTTTCCTTCATGATGCCTTTGTATTTGTTTTGGATAATTGCATTGTTGAAGAGAGCTGAGTCATTCATAGTTGATCATCACACAATGTTACTGATACTGTGTTCAATGTTTTCCTGGTTCTGCTCATTTTATTTTGCATCAGTACATATATGTCTTTCCAGGCTTTTCTGAAATCTGCCTGTTCATCATTTTTCACTGCAAAATAGTATTCCATTATATTTATGCACCACAGCTTGTTCAGTCATTCTCCAATTGATGGACATACCCTCAGTTTCTAATACTTTGCAACCATGAAAAAGGTTGCTATAAATATTTCTGCACATAGAGGTCCTCTTCACTTTTTTAATAATCTGTTTGAGATACAGACCTAGTAGTGGTATTACTGCATCAAAAGGTATGCACAGTTTAGTAACCCTTTGGGCATAATTCCAGAATTGTTCCCCAGAATGGTTAGATCAGTTTACAACTCCACCAACAATGAATTAGTTTTCCCACATACTCTCCAACATTTATCATTTTCTCTTTTTTGTCATATTAGTCAATGTAATAGGTGTGAGGTAGTACCTCAGAGTTGTTTTTGATCTGCATTTCTCCTGTCAAAAGCAATTTAGAGCACTTCTTCATATGCCTATAGATAGCTTTGATGTCTTTATCTGAAAGCTTCCTGTTCACAATTAGGAATTGGGGAATGAATTGCATCCTAATAAATTTGAGTTCTCCATATATTTGAGAAATGAAAGCAGTGCCAAGATAGTGGAGTGAAAACAGGAACTCATCTGAGCTCACCCATAAATTCTTTCAGTTACTTATAAAAAGTGAATCTGAACAAATTTTAGAGTGATAGAATCAATTAGGAGACAAATTGTGGCAGATTTCTAGCCCAGGAAAATAAAGATGAGCAATGGGTAGGATTTGTTATGCCAGGCAGGGGGAGCAAAGACCACAATGCACAGAATGTGTAGGCTACACCAGCACAAACTCAACCACAGCAGAACAGGAACAAACCCAGATGAACTGATTCACCCCCTGAAGTGTCAATTCCCAAACCCCTCACTGAAGGATAGGGGTCTGTTGGAAGTGGGTGAGAGATGAGCTCAGAGGCTACTCCTGGGACTATCAGATTATACATGTGTAGTTATGCAAAACATTTCCATAGTAGTCATATTGTGAAAGATTAACTGTATTTCCCTCCAATCCTATCCTGACCTCCCCCCATTTATTCTGTTTTCTCCTTTGACCCTGTCCTATTTCAAAAGTGTTTGCTTCTCACTACCCTCTCCCCTAATCTTCCCTCCTTTTTTATCATCTAATCCTCTTATCCCCTTCCCCCCTATTTTCAAATAGGGTAAGATACCGAGTTTCATGTGTATATTACTCCTGCTTTGAGCCAAGTCCAAGGAGAGAAAGGTTGACATTACCTTTTACCTTCCTGCTCTTCCCCTTCATTATGATGGTTTTCTCCTTCATCTTTTATGTGAGATAATTTACCCTATTCTATCTCTCCCTTTCTCCTTCTCCCAAGATATTCCTCTCTCACCTTTTAATTTAATTTAATTTAATTTATTATTATTATTATTTGCTTTTTGGAGGGCAATTGGGTTAAGTGACTTGCCCAGAGTCACATGGCTAGTAAGTGTGTCAAGTGTCTGAGGCTGGATTTGAACTCAGGTACTCCTGACTCCAGGTCAGTGCTCTATTCACTATGCCACTTAGCCGTCCTTTAATGGCATTTTTTTTAAGCAATTGGGGTTAAGTAACTTGCTCAAGGTTACACGGCTAGTCATTATTTATGTGTGGGTGCTCATTTTCTGAGGCCGGATTTGATCTCGGGTCATCCCAACTCGGAGGCCGGCGCTCTTACTCACTGCGCCACCTAGCCACCCCTTAATGGCATGTTTTAGATATCATCCTTTCATATTCAACTCACCCTATGCCCTCTGTTTATGTATACATATACACATATACACACACAAACATACACCACCTATACATACATCTCTCTGTCTGTCTCTGTGTGTCTCTTTATCTCTCTGTCTCTGTTTCTCTGTCTGTCTGTCTGTCTCTCTCTGTCTCTTTCTGTCTCTCTCTCTCTCTCTCTCTCTCTATTTTTTTCTTCGACTATCCTAATAATGAGAAAAGTATCATGAGTTACAAATATTGTCTTCCCATGTAGGAAAATAAACAATTCAACTTTAATAAGTTCCTTATGATTTCTCTTTCCTGTTTACTTTTTCATGCTTCTCTTGTTTCTTATATTTGGAAGTCAAATTTTCTGTTCAGCACTAGTCTTTTCATAAGAATGCTTGAAAGTCCTCTATTTCATTGAGTGTTCATATTTCCCCCTGAAGTATTATAGTCAGTTTTGCTGGGTAGGTGATTCTTTTTTTTTTTATTTAAACAAATGCTTTATTAACTTCTGTTTTACATCATTCATTTCCACCAGATTTTGAGTTACAACCATTCCCCCCCCCCCATTTTTCCCCTACCCACCCTCCCAGAACAGCAGTCCTGCAAGACATTGCTTCCTTCAATCTGCTCTCTCCCATATCCTCTCCCACACCCCCTCCGACCTCTCCATTAGAGGAAGGTGAATCTTTGTGTCCCAATGCCTGAACATCTTATCTCCCAATTACAAGCAAAAGAGTATTAATAATAGTATTTATATATATTTGAAACATTTAATCTTAAGACCTTGAATTTCAGATCCATTTCCTTCCTCCCTTGTCACCCATTCCCTCTGGGGAGATAAGTAATTCAGTATATGTTGTACATGTCTAGCTATGCAAAACGTTATCATAGTAGATATATTGTACAATGCTGCTTATAATTCCCTCCCCCTCATCCCACCCTCCACCTAGTCCATTCCCCACTTCATCCTGTCCCTCTTCCATAGTGGATACCTCCAACCTCCCCTCCCCCCAAGGATGCCCTCCCATCCATCATCCCTCCTCTCCTCTCCCTTCCCCCTATTCTGCTGCAGGTTGAGATATCCCATTTAGTATGTATGTCATTCTCTCCCTGAAACAAATTCAATGAGAATGTGGTTTCACCTTTTTGCCCTCCTATTTTTCCCCTCCCCTGCAACCACTTCCCCCTGCTTCCTCTACATGAGATAGTTTACCCCACCCTGTCTCTCCCCATCTCCTCCTGCCACTTTCCTCTCTCACCTCACAAGTTCACCCCTTGAGTATCCTCCCTTCTGAACAAATTCAACCTATGCCCTCTATCCATATATAACTGTAACCATATACACACACATTCACATATGTATTCACATGACCATACACCCTTCTTACATTATTTTCATAGTGAGAAAGATTTCCTCAGTCACAGTTATTGTTTTTCCATATAGGAATGTCAATAGTTCAACTTTGATAAGTTCCTTTTGATTTTTTTTCCCTGATTACCTTCTTAGGCATCTCCTGCTTCTTGCGTCTGGATGTCAAATTTTCTATTCGATTCTGGTTTTTTCCTCAAGAGTGTTTAAAAGTCCTCTATTCCACTGAATGACCATATTTTCCCCTGAAACAAAATACTCAGTTTTGCAGGGTAGGTGACCCTTGGCTTCATTCCCAGCTCTTTTGCCCTCTGGAATATCATATTCCATGCCCTTTAATCCTTCAGTGTAGAAGCTGCCAGGTCCTGTGCTATTCTGATTGTGTTTCCACAATATTGAAATTGTTTCTTCCTGGCTGCTTGTAGTATTTTCTCCCTGATCTGGGGATTCTGGAACCTGGCTATAATATTTCTGGGAGTTTTCTTTTTGGGATCCTTTTCAGGAGGTGATCGGTGGATTCTTTCAACCTCTATTTTGCCCTGTGGATCTAAAACATCAGGGCAATTTTCCTTGAGAATTTCTTGAAGGGTGATTTCTAGGTTCTTTCTTTGAGATCATGGCTTTCAGGTAGTCCAATAATTTTTAAATTGTCTCTCCTGGATCTATTTTCCAGGTCAGTGGTTTTTCCCATGAGATATTTCACATTGCCTTCTAATCTTTCGTTTGTTTGGATCTGCTTAACAGCATCTTGATTTCTCATAAAGTCACTAGCTTCCATTTGCTCCAGTCTAACTCTGAAGGAATGAATCTCCTCAGTGAACTTTTGAGAGTCTTTTTCCATCTGGCAAATTCGACTTTTTAAGGCATGCTTCTCCTCATTGCCCTTTTGGGCCTCCTTTGCCATTTGAGCTAGTCTATTTTTTAAGGTGTTGTTTTCCTCAGTCAGGCTGTTGACCCTCAATTCATACTTTTCCTGCATCCTTCTCATTTCTCTTTCCCATTTTTCCTCCACTTCTCTTATTTGATTTCTAAAGTCCTTCTTAAGGTCCTCTATGGCCTGCAACCCTCTCATGTTTTCCCCTGGGGCTTTTGGAGCAGGACTTCTGACCTCACAGTCCTCTTCCCGCTCCATGCTTTGACCCTCCCTGCCCCCAAAGTAGGAGTCTAGTATTGCATTTTTCTGTTTAATTTGTTTCTTTTGCCTTGGCATGTTGCCACTTAATTACTTGACTTTTGGGCTTGTTGCCACACTATGGCTTTGCCGCCAGATAGGGGAATTTTTGTCCCAAATGTGTGGGGGGGGCAACTTCCATTTCTGGCAAGCTGGAAACCCACCACAACTACCAGTGATTCAATCCCTTGAGGTCTGCTCTGGCAGGTCTGTGCTGTTGGTCTGTGTCTACATGGCTCACCTGGGATTGCATTCTTCTCCCAGCCCAGTGTAATAGACACTTCCTGTCGGCCTGCCTGTATACCTGCAGTGGGATATTTGTTTCACTCTGTCATCATGTGAGTTCTGTACCTCTAAAATTTGTTTAGAGTCATTTTCTAGGGGTATTGGAGGTGGCTGCGGCATGAGCTCAAGAAAGTATCTGTTTTTACTCCACAGTCTTGGCTTTGCCCCCACACCAGTCAACTCTTTGCCATTCTACTTGCATATCCTTGTCTCTTGAGGGATGGTCTTTCCTTCTAAGGCTATTAATCCTCCCTTATCACTATCTCACTGGTTCTGTTTTAAAACAGTTAGGTGACATAGTGGATAGAATGCTGTACCTGCCATTGGGAAGTCCTGTGTTCAGTTCTGGCCTCAGACATTTAATAGCTGTTTGAACCAAGGCAAGTCACTTAATTTCTGTTTTCCATAATTTCCTCATCTAGAAAATGGGTATTGTAATAATAGCAATTATCTCCCAGTATTATTGTAAGGATTAAATGAGATAATAATTATAAATTTTAGCCTATCGTGTAGTATCTGGGACATATTAAGTGCTACATAAATGTTAGCTATTATTAATGGACTGGGTGAAAATGGTCTCTGTGAAGACTGCACATTTATACTATTTTAATTTTTATTTCTTGGTTTTTTTTCTTTTCCATTTTAAATGGGCAGTGGTGTTATGGATTTAGTGTATCCTTTTTATAAAGAGGAATAGTGGTAAATTAAAAATCAACATGTCCACATTGAAGTGTCCATTGATTAGGTCCATATTTCCCATTTTGCCACCAGATTCCATTTTTCTTAAGGAAATCAGTTCTTCCTGATAGCAATTCAAATCACATATCTCATTCCACCCTGTTACGTATGGTCATCAAAAATCACATTGCCTAGTTCTCATTTTTGTCTGATCATAACCAAAGCCCTTTTTTTCAGAGCTTAAATCTTACACAAGTCAGCAGCAGCAAAATATGATGTAGGGTGTGGTTTCTTTAGTATTAGATAATCACAGCCTTTGGGCATTACAAAGCATGAGACATAAATCCAGGCTCTTTTTATTCCTCCAGGCTTTGTGATATCCTATGATAACACATCTTAGAGCTGTTGTAAGATTTTTTTTTTCTCTTGCCTGTTATGAAATTTAATTTTTACTTTAGAGGGAACTAATCATTCAGAAAGCATTTAATTAGTAGAGATGATGTTATTATGTGTCATGCTGTGTTATTTTCTCCTAGTGAGATTCACAGATATTCACTAACTGCTCTGGGTCATAATGAATAGCATTCTATAGTTTGACCTATTTATTTTCTTCCTTTTCTTTTCCCCCAAAGCTCAAAGTGGAATGGGGGGGGGAGGGGATGCTATAACAGAAGAAAGAGGACTAACTTTGCTGCCTAAGGACCTTGATTCATGTGACTGTGCGCAAGGTTCTTAATCTCTCTAGGCCTCATTTTCTTCTACCAAAAATGAGAAGGTTGAACTAGAGTTTCTGAGGTTCTTTTCATCTCAAAATCTATGTTCAGGTTGTTGCTATTTTAAGCATTCAGGATATTTACTGAAAGTAAACCCTCTTATGTGGAAATGTGTTTCACATGACTACACATGTATAAACTATGTCAAATTGTTTGCCTTATCAATGGGGAGGGGTAGAGGGAGGAAGGGGAAAGAATTCAGAACTCAAAATTTGAAAAAAAAAAAGAATATTAAAATTGTTTTTAATTGTAATTGGGGGGAAATTGGGGGAAACAAAATATTTTAAAAGTATATGCTCTTTTTCCCCCACATTAAAATAGTATTAATATAGTGATATTAATATGATGTATGTCTGGGTACCATAAACAGAGACTCTCAGAATACTTCTTTGCTTCCTCTCCTGGCCTAATAGACCCTTTTCACTTGTTAAGAAGAATTATTGAGTTCCTTTGTTCTGCAGGTAAAGGGCAAAAAGATTTAACACCTTGATAAGTCATGATCAGTTCATTGCATTAAAATATCTAACAAGGATAAAATTAAAAAGCACTATGATGAGCAAAGTCTTGAATAAGATCATATGGAAAGATTATTTGGCAGTATTGGAAATGAGTGTATGCTCCAACATGCCTCTGCAAAAGTTTTGGTGTGTATATAAAATAAATAGTTCTTACTTAGAATGTAAGTTGCTGAGCAGGCTTCCTGGCAGTCTCTTTACAGTGCCAGAAAACAGCATGCCCTCCCTTCCCAAAAGATTGTTCATAAAGGGAGTTGGTGCCTTCAAATCAATGTGAACTAATCCCTACATGCTGTGCTTGGTTTGTTGCACACTGGATTAAAATTAATATCTGTAATTTAATATTTATATGAAAATGAGCTCTAACAAGTTTTCTGTTTTGTTGATTGCCTTAATTTAATTTTTTTCTGAATTAAATAATGCTTACCTTTCTCCTAGGAATATCTTTTTATAGTCTCTACCTCTTATAACTTATAAACAGAGTAGGCTCTCATTGATATGCAGATGGAGATTCTTAGATTTACCAAAGGATAGTAAATTATGACTGCTCTAGGCATACAGAATTGTCAGTTTTCATTTTTCCTTGGCACCACACAATTCCATGTCAATAAATCTAGGAAAGGGAAGAAAGGAAGGAAGGAAAGCAGGAAAACAGGAAAGGAAAGGAGGAAGGAAAGTATAAAGAGGGAAGAAAGAAGAGAGGAAAGAAACACAGAAAGAAAGATAGACAGAGAAAGAAAGAAAGAAAGAAAGAAAGAAAGAGAAAGATGGAAGGAAGGAAGGAAAAGAAGGAAAGAAAGAAAAAAAAAAGAGAAAGGAAAGAAAAAAACAAAAGAGGAAAGAAAAAAGCCCTTCACAATAGTTGTTGAGTATTAGGTCTGCAAAACAACCATTTGTTGAAAGAAACAGAGGGAGGTAGGTGAACTCCTAGGAGATGAGGAATAATACTTCAAAATATCTTGGAAATTCAACTTCTATCAGATAATCTAAGAAGCTTACCCACTTTCATTTATTAGTAAAAGTTATTAACAAAGTTTAAAATATTTAATCTATGGGGCGGCTAGGTGGCGCAGTAAGGAGAGCATTGGCCCTGGAGTCAGAAGGACCTGAGTTCGGATCTGGCCTCAGACACTTAACGCACACACAAACACAAACAAAAACCTAGCCGTGTGACCTTGGGCAAGTTACTTAACCCCAATTGCCCTCCAAAAAGGCAAAAAAAAAATAATCTATAATAGTAGGAACAAAATCAATATGCGATATTAAAGGACTGGAAAGAGCAATGAATCAAGAATGAAGTAATCTTAGGGAGAGGGAGGTCACATGAATTTAGAGCTTGAAAGAACTAACATCTCCTCTCCAAATGCAAAAATCTCTCTAAAGTTTCCTTGACAGATGGCTGTCTAGCATTTGCTTAAACGCCTTCAATGAAGATGAGCTCACAAAGTCTTGAAGGAAGATGACCCATTTTTGGATAGTTCTCACCTCCTTGTTCCATCCATTCTCCACACATGGAATCAACTCCCATCTTACCTCAAGCTCTGAGAAGTTCCTGCTTGCCCCCCCCCCTTTTCTTTCCATTGGATTATTATGTATGTTTCCTTACCTCTTGTGTCTCCCCAAATGGAAAGTAAGTTCTTTGAGGGCAGAGAATGTCATTTTGATTTTGTATCCCCAGGGTCCAGGACATTATTTGCCTGTGGTTATACTAATAATAGCTAAAATTTGTAGAGTACTTTAATCTTTGTAAAATGCTTTACATATAGAACCATCATATTATTACCTGTTGCCATCAGGCCCATCAGTATTCTCATTTTACAAATGAGTAAACTGTTTCACAAAGTGGCCAAGTAAGTTGCATAGGATGACATAATTAGTAAGTATCTGAAGTGGGATTTGAACTCATGTCTTCCTGATTCCAGTGAAAACTTCCCCTAGCAATGCAGGCTGATATTTTTCATGTAATTTATTATCATCTGAGTTTCCTAGAACACTGAGATGTTAAATGATTTATTCAGGGTCACAGTTAGTATGTGTCAGAGATAGGTCTTGAACTTGGGGCTTCTTCCCTTCAAGGAAGTTAACTCTATCCATTACACTTTGCCGTAAGAAATAAAAGAACAAGACCTTCAAAGTCAGGCCAACTCAAAACAGTGAAGAAAAATTTTTCATCAGTATCAACAGTTTTTTTTTTTTGTCCATAATCTTTCCTTCCACCACCTTTAAAGTATCTTCTTTAGGTGCATAAGGGCCTTGTTCTCTCTATTTCTTTTTTGAAAATGTGTCCTTGGAAAAGGACATGATTGAAATAATCGAAATACTTTACTAGGAATTTGTCAGGGTTTCCTTTCTCAATGGCATTTGTATTTTGAAACTTATCTCTAATTTAATGGCTTTTTTCCCTTTAAAAAATGACAGTGCTCCCGCTTCTCTCATGTCGGTGCGCTCACGTGGCCGGCTGAATCACCTTTGCTGGTCGGAGCAGGTGTGTGGAGGGTGCTGCGGGGGTGCCATGAGCGGCTACAGCAGGGAGGACCCCTCGAAGCCCTGCAGCCTCGAGTACCAGCTCTTCCTCAAAAATGCAAATGGTGAATACTTATCACCATTTCATGACATTCTGATTTATGCAGACAAGAATGTGTTCCACCTGGTCCTAGAAGTACCTTGATGGACAAATGCAAAAATGGAGATCAGGACAAAGGATCCTTTAAACCCAATTAAGCAAGACGTCAAAAAGGGAAAACTCAGTGTATCCATCCATCTATCTATTCACCCATATCTTTCCTTCTATCCATTCATATCATGACTTTCATTTTTCAGTTAAAAAATAATTTCCTCAGCCTCTTGGGTGACTAATGTCAGTATTTATCACTTATGATCCCACGAGCACATGATTCATCAGTAGGCTTTCAAAAAATAGGAGTTGAGATGTTGGTTGCATTGTAAAAGCTAGGAGAATTGGAAGAGCTCAGTTGACACTAGGTTGAACATATAAATTGATATTAAATTGGTGTGAATATTTTTAAATTCAAAGGGTCAAATTAAGGATTCCATTAACTTTTGCATTCACTTAAGTCTTTGAACTGTTTTTTTTTTTTTTAAACTGACACTAATTAGGGAAGAGAGAGCCAGCTTTTCGGTGTTTGAAGTGTTTGAATACTCAAATTTCGGAGATCAATTTGCACACAATTGACAGCTTGTTCAAGCCTCCGAATCATTCCCCTAATGCAGATCTTAGTGCAGAGGTTTTTGGTTGCCTGGAAACCTGAATAGAGAAAATGAATGTGGTGAAGTGGGCTCTTATATTCAGGTCTCTTGGAGTTCACTGTAAAGACTCTTGTATTGTCTGGATCCCTTGGGTACCTATTTACTTTTGTTATACTGGCCTCCTACAAATGCTCCTTTTCTGACTTAAAGCATTTATCTCATCTCACTACCTGTATAATATGCTGCCTCCGAGATTAGTCGGTACCAAGGTTCCTAATCCTTAATAGAGAAATTCATAAAACAGACAATTTTAACAGGATGTGAAGCACATAAAGAGGAAGGAATGGGAGGAGATTTTCTCTTGCCTCCTTTACCTCCATCCTCAAATTAGCAGGGCATTAAGCTGTTGAAAAACCACGTATAGAATAAGAGCTCTTTTGATCCTAGGATCCTTGGAAAGGCATTGTACACTTCAGGTTATGGTGTTATCAACTTCTGTGATTTCCAGGGCCTTTCCTTTAATAGGAATATTTCAAAGAGCCTAAGGATCATGGGAATTTAGAGTCAGAAGGGATTGTAAAAGTTGTCTAGATTAGTTTCATTTTCCAGGTAGGTGGCACATTAGTTAGAATGATGGGCCCGGAGTTAGAAAGAACTGAATTCAAATCCTAGTTCAGAGACTTACTATCTGTGTGACCTTGAGCAAGTCAAATAACCTTTGCTTGATTTAGTTTTCTCAACTATAAAATGGAGTAATAATAGAATTAACCTCAGAAGATTGTTAAGGGGATCAAATGAGCTCTGTTAAGCTTTTAGTAGAGTGACTAGTATAAAGTATGTACTATACAAATGCTATTTATTATTGTTACATAACAAGTTAAGTTACTTGCCTAAGGTCACACAGGACATGAGTATCCGGGCTGGGATTTGAATGCAGGTCCTCTGTCCCCAAGTCTATTTTCCTTCTTTGAAGTGGGCCCACTGTTTTAATATGAGACTACCTATAATGTCAGTAATGTAGAAATACGTATGATAAACAACAACAAAAGTCAACAATAACATATAGTAAGAGGCCGGTTGAATTATTCTAGGGAAGACAACTTTGGCAGACATTTGTAAGTCTCTTCTCTCCACTGACATCATACTGAAGTTTGGTATCAAGTCCGCCACAGAATTGACACATAATTAGTCTTCTAATGATAATAGTTTGGGTTCTTTTAGTAGGAATGTCTCATACTTAGTAGAGACTTAAGTGTTTGATAAAATATCAAAATGATACCATAATGCTTCTGTAGCCAACATTTTCACATGCAGTGGTTCAAGCATTGTGTTTTTTTTTTTTTTTCTATCAGGAAGACCTGGGTTTGACATTTCCAAACTTGTGATTATGGGCAAATGATTGGCTCTTTAAGGCTAATTCATGAAATGGCAATAATGCCTGTAGCACCTGTCTCACAAAGATGATGTGAGTCTTAAATAAAGAAACATATACAAAACACTTTGCTAATCCTAGAGCATTCTATGAATGCATGTATGCATGCTATGGTTGTTTCTTTTTTTTTTTTTTTTTGAGGACTTAAGAGATTTCCAAAGAGAAATGAATCAGTCAATAAGGACTAAAGCCATAAGACTTTACAATGAGTGTATTTATCTTACTGAATCACTCTGGGAGAAGTGTAAAAAGGATGAAGAATGGGATGAGAAGGTAAAGACATATGAAAATCATAATTACCTAAAAGACAGGAATACGACTGGATCTCCAGAGAGGCAGGATATACCTACAGGAGTGTTATGGGCATGGGTGAGATGATCTTGAGGTCTAGGAGAAAAAGGGGATCAATGATTCTGGGAAAGTCCTTCTCTGGGCTTGAAACCCAAGTAAGGCCAGACTATTATCACTATTTTGTAAGGTAGTATGAATTTTGGGGTATCAGTCCCCCCAAACAGAGTCACTAAGCACTGAGAAAGATGGTTAGGTATTTTAAAGACAGGGTTGTGGGCAGTGTTGCTCTCAAGTTTGTTTCACTGGTATCTCACATTGTATGTCACAAATAGGTAAGCATCAGTTAAAATTTCTAGTAAGGAAGATTACTGATATGGAAGATTCAATAAAGACATAGGGCAAGAAAGAAGGAACCAGGAAGAAAAAGGAGATCTGTTTAATTTAGATACAACCTATCAGAATAATATTTATGCCCAAGAAAAATACCACAAAATATCATTCATGATAATTATATAATAATGAAGCATCTAGCTATTTCCCACCAAAAGATGGCAATTGCTAAATAAGCACTTTTTAGACATCTACCATGACTGCACTGTGCTAGGCACCTGCAATACAGATACAAAGAATGAAACAACCTTTACTCTCCAGGATCTTGCATAAACTGGCATTGTATCAGCTTAGGATTTAATTGTCCTTTAAGGATACCTAATTATTTTATGACAACAATGATAATAACTTATCTTTATAAAGCTTTTCAAAAAGATTAATAATACTTTTATATTTTCTTCTTTGATCTTTATAATAACACAGTGAGTTATTGTTTAGATATGTTATTATTATGCCCACCAGTGAACTCATGTGTCATAAAGACAGAACAACTACAAGTTAGAAGAAGCCTGAAGTTAACTCTGAGTTGACATGACAGGAAGGCTGTGTGGGAAGGCTCTTCCCACTACCAGTTTCCTATAAGCCCAGCTCCTGTCTAGGCAAATAACAATGACTGGGCCTGCCCATTTGTCTTCTTTTCTTTGATATGCAGTTTCAAGAAGGCCCAAAAGACCTGAAGGATCTTCTCCTGTCCAGGTACTGTCAATGATGGCATGAGCTAGAATTATAATTTTCCTACTTTTCTCCAGATTGGCAGTGAGATAATTTTATGATCTAGCTGAAACGTGTTATTAAGAGGCTATCCACATTCTCGCAACTCTTGAGGACTTTTACATAGATAACTGAATTTATTTGGTTACAGTCACAAATGGAAAATCCTAGTAATTGATGTAGTTAGAGGCCAGTTGGGTTAATGAGTTATATCCTGTGAAGTCACAATGAATATTTTTGCATACATTATCTTGTGATAACATGATTTTCAATCAAAATTCAGAGCTCAAAGTTAGTGGAGACATTGACCTAAGAAGGTGGGAGTGGGAAGAGAGGGTCAATGTCTAAATAATACATTTAACAGCTTTCAAAAAATTGTTTTCTTCCATTCATCTCACAAAATAGAAACTATCACAAAAGGGAAATATGCTCTATTTCATCTAGTCCCAAAGGAGTAGATTCATAGGCTACACAATTATTAGTCCATCAACAATTATGTATCGATTACCTACTTTGTATAAAGAGACTGCACCAACTTACAGCATAGAGGGCCCTCCTGGGAGCTTGAAAGGCCAGTGTTTTGGCCCTGCCTCTGACATGGACTCTGTGATCACAGACAATTCAGTAGGCAATTTTATAAACTTATAAATTAGGGATGTATCACCAATCTTCATCTCTGGAGTAAGATTTCATAGTGTTTTCATTTGTCTCTCTAAGATAAAAAAGAAAATAAAATCATAGTCAAAAGGTAATGCTCTCTCCCCTCTCCCCAACCAAAATAACAAACTACAGTCAAAACATTATACTTGTCAAGGGATTAAAGGTTACAAAAAAGGATGACAGTCTTTGCTCAAAACATGTTTATAATTTAATTGATTATAAAATTCCTAAATGATGAATTGCATATTGCCATAATCCTAACCTACATTTTAAAATTATTATAAGGAAAGAGTTTATTTAAGTCTTCAAGCACTATATAGACATGCAATTTTTATCAAAGTTATTATTGGTATGACATCTAATAAAATATGAAATTATCATTATGCCTAATGTACACATGATAGGAGACAAACAACTTTATACCAACCATCTTCATCATTATCAAAAAACATTCCACTTTGTATCTATAGTTGTTTTGAACTCCATGGAACAAGAAGACACATACACCCCCAACACCCGCTGCTTTCCAACCTTTTTTTTGTATTTATTTAGTATTTAATTGTTCCCAGTTACATGTAAATAGTTTTAAATATTTATATTTAAAACTGTGAGTTCTAGATGCTCTCCCTTCTTCCCTCCTCACTACCCTCATTGAGAAGGCAAGCAATTCCATATAGGTTATATATTTGTCATGTAAAACATATCCATAATAGTCCTGTTGTGAAAGAAAACATAGAGTAAAAAAACTCAAGAAAAATAAAGTGGAAAAAAATTTGCTTCAATCCATATTCAGACACCATCAGTTATTTCTCTGGGATAGATAGTATTTTTCATCCTAAGTCCTTCAGAGTTGTCATAGATCATTGTATTGCTGAGAATACCTGAGTCATTCACAGTTGATCATCCTAACAATATTACTTTTACTTTGTACCTATTACATTTCACTTTGCATCAACCTGTATAAGTCCAGGTTTTTCTGAGAGCATCCTGCTCATCATTTCTTACAGTACAATAGTATTCCCATCATAATTACATATGACAATTTAATCATTCCCTAATTAATGTGCATCCCCTCAATTTCTAATTCTTTACCCCCAGAAAAGAACTGCTATGAATATATTTTTAAATAGGTCCTTTTGCTTTTTGTTTTTTATCTCTTTTGGGATATAGACCTGTAGTGGTATTGCTATGTCAAAGGATATGCATGATTTTATTGGGTAGAATTCTAAATTGCTCTGTGGAATGGTTCAATCAATGAATAACCCCAACAACAGTACATTAAAGTCTCATTTTTTTTCCCATATCACCAACAACATTTGTCATCTGCCTTTTCTGTCCTCTTATCTAATTTAATAGGCATGAGGTTGTACCTTGGAATTGTTTTAACTTGCATTTCTCCAATCAACAATGAGTTAGGGGCAGCTAGGTGGCACAGAGAGTAGAGCGCCAGCCCTGGAGTCAGAAGGACCTGAGTTCAGATCTGGCCTCAGACACTTAACACAAACAAACAAAAAAACCTAGCCATGTGACCTTGGGCAAGTTACTTAACCCCAAATGCCCTCCAAAAAGCAAAAAAAAAATCAATAATGAGTTAGAATTTTTCTTTTTTTTACATGGCTGTAGATAGCTTTATTTACTTCATCTAAAAGCTGATTCTATCTTTTGATAGAATCTTTATTTTTTTTTTATTTTTTTTTATTTTTGATAGAATCTATCTTTAGATAGATAAATGATAAATTTATCAGTTGGGAAATAGCTCTTTTTAAAAATAATTTTGATACAGTTCTCTATATGTTAGAGAAATAAGGTCTTTAGGGGCAGCTAGGTGATACAGTGAATAGAGCACGGGCCCTGGATTCAGGAGGACCTCAGTTCAAATCCGACCTTAGACACTTAACACAAAACTAGTCATGTGACCTTGAGCAAGTCACTTAATCCCAATTGCCCTGCCTTCCCCCCAACAAAAAAGCAAAAAAATAAATAAATAAATAAATAAATAAAAAATGAGGTCTTTATCAGTGATGCTTTCTTCATTTCTTTTTTCACAGATACCTGCCTGACTATATTTCCTCCTATCCTATTCCCTCTACCCCCATTTATTATATTCTCTCTCTTCTTTCACCCTGCCCTTCCTCAAAAGTGATCTGCTTCTAATTAGCCCTTCCTCCCATAATCTTCCCCTTTCTCTTATCTCCTTCACCTTCTGTTTTCCCATATGGTAAGATAGATTTCTATACCCCATTGCCCGTATATCTTATTGTCACCAAGGTAAGATTCTATAGTCTGAAGTTTTTGTTTTTCCTGTTGTTTACTCATTTTTCCATGACTTTCCTTGAGTTTTTAACTCTTTGTTAAGGGAGAACTCTTCTTCCAATGTGGAAGGTGTACTGTCCCAATCTTTAGGGGTTTTGTGCAGCTGTTTAGAGAGACACTTCTAGGAACCTGTAAGTTTTTAGTTCTTCCCCGGTAGTATGATCAAAGGAGAGGTGTTTACTCCTTTCCTGGTCTGTGAGTGACCACAAGCACTTTTTTCTGCCTTTGAACTGTGAGAAGTGTTCCCTCCCCACTGCCACCACAAGTTCTACCATGCCAGTGTTCCTCCTCACACCAGGAGTGACAACCAGATCTAAGTATGGATAAAGCAACAAGGTTTCTGCTTCAGTGCCAGCAAAGAGACCCCTGTAATCATCTTCTGACCAGATGTTCAATCCTTTTAATGCTTTTGTGGGCTGAGAGCTCCAGAAATAGCCACTCCCCCTAACACTGCTGCTAATTCAGTCACTCCCAAAGGCTGCTCCAGTTTGCCGGGTCGGAGCTATGTTGGGGCTGTGGATGGACTGTGCTCCTCACCTAACCAGGTCTAACAGTTCTTTCTGACTGACCTTCTAAGTTGTCTTTGATGTTTGTGGGTTTAGAAGTTTGGAAACAACCATGGCTGCCAGTGATTCAGTCCCTTTAGGCCTCCTCCTTGCGGGGCCTGCTCTGTGCTGGTATGGCCTGTGCTGGACTGTGATAGTCTCTTGGGCTGGTGCAATAGACCTTTCCTATTGATCTTCTACGTTGTCTTGGACTGAATATTTTTTTCACTCTGTCTTTTTGTGGATTCTACTGCTCTAGAATTTGTTTAGAGTCATTTTTACAAGTATTTGGAGAGATTTGGGGGAGAGCTCAAGGGAGTCCTTGCTTTTACTATGTCATTTCAGGTCCCTCCCCCCCACTAGCCTCCTTTTGACTGTTATATTCTCCCATTAAATAAATTTCTTGAGATCAGAGACTGTCTTCCTTTTTCTTATTTGTATTTCCATCATTTATAGTAAGCTTTTAATAAGTGCATATTGAATTGAATTGAATTCTCTTATAATAAACTTATTCGGAAGAGGTAGGTGGATAGTATATATTGTATGACTCCTATTTTATTGATGAGGAAACTGGTATGTATAAAGCTTAAAATTACTTGGTTGGGGTCACCCAGGTAGTAAGTTTTGAGTCAATATCTGAACTGAAATAAAGCCTTCTGCATTGCCAATCAGTCTAACTGGGCTATGCCACAATGACTATGCCATCCTATTAAAAGGAGCCCTCAATCTAGGTTTTTACTTGGAGACACAGAACTAGCTACTTCCCGTTTTGGTCTATATTGAGAAAAGATTTTTTTTTTTTCTCACAGGCTTATAATAGGGATATTTTGAAAGGAGCATCAGGCAAGTGGAACATTAAATTGAAAATGGAAGCATGAGATAAATGTGAAATAATCATGAAAGTGAAAGTCAGCATAGCCAGTAGGCTCACATGAGCAGTTTTAAGAAGAGTCATTTTTTTTAAATAACTAGAGATAATAAATTTTTGAATCTAAGATCATCATCTTGGTTTTTGAAACAGTCATCCCTGCCCATGTAATAGTACTCAAGAGAAAGCAAAAAACTGTGAAACATTGAGGGGGAAGAGGAAAAGATTTTTTTTACAGTAGCACTGACATAAAGCAACTAGGACTGAATAACTGGCCAGGATAAATATGTCTGGGGCAGCCTAGGTCAGCCAGCTGTATGGGTTTGGAATCATACACTGTGGAGTCAATTTCTGGAGCCATCCTATTCACTGTGGTTTCCAACAGTTTTCATCAAAATCATGGATGCATATGTGGTTACATAGTTCTTAGATCTTTTTTTAATGCATTTTATAGTATGCTACATTTTAGTGGTATTCAATATAATAAAGTAAGATTAGAAGAATGTGGCAGTTGTGGGAACTGCTAATTTTCTGTCATGTCAGAACTTTGATCTCCAACTGAGGAGGTTCAGGGACTTCCAACAAAGTCAGACATCAGGGCACAGCCTTTGTTTGTCCTGTGAACACAATAATCTCTTTTCTCCCTCCACAAATATGGTTGTTAGTACTTCTTTTTTTTTCCTAAGAGGCATTGTGATACAGTAGAGAGAGCTAACCTTAGGATCAGGAAGACAGATTTGAATCATGTCTCTGATATTAGCTTTATGACCATGGGCCAATCCCTTAACCAATCTTGACTTTAGTTGTTGTTTTTTTTTAACCTGTAAAATTGAGTTAGTAATAGCACCTCCTTCATAGGAATAATGTAAATTATTTATGTGTGTGTGTGTGTGTGTAATGTATGGATGTGTATATGTATATATATATATATATATATATATATATATATACATATATATATATAATACTTATATACTTTGCACAATACTTTGCAAACCATAAAGTTCCATATAAATATTGTCCATTATTCCTGTCTCCCCCTATTTGCAATCATTTTTATATGCCTTTCCTCAGCACCAATTTTAGATAGAAAAGTATTATAGTTATTCTTCTATGTAAAGGATAACAACTGCTATTCTTTTCCTGTCATTCAAAGTAATTTGATCTTGTATCTTTTGACTCTGTCAAGATATGAAATTTTAGAGAGCCCTTGGGTGGATTTTTGCATGAACATATGTGAAAATCTTTTATCTATGGTTTTGATTTATGTTATATCATATTTCAGTGATTCTCAAATATTTTCTCAACATTTTCAGCAAAGAATATTCTTAATTTTCTCCCCTATAATTATCCTACCTTGGGGCCTAATCATGATTTCAAAGTGACCCTAAGCTCTTGATGGTTGTCATTGAAGAACAAACTCTGACACATGGTACTAAGCTGTGAAATACTTTGAACATGATCTTGAGATAGTCTAAATGTCTTTTGTCCTGGGAGCAGCCTACATATACTGCCTAGATCTACCATCACCATGTTGTTCATGGGATAAACAAGTTACCTTCCATGTGAAATTTTGAGTGAATGAATGAACAGTGCTTATCAACACTTTCTCTGTGCTATACACTGTATTAAAGTTGAGGTTATAATATAAGCAAGGAAGATAGTCTATGCCCTCAAGAAGGTTACATTTTAATTGGGACCTCACAGGGAAGTGGTAGCCAAGTGAAGGAATTTTGGACAGGAAAGTCAGAGAAAAGAGAGATTGAAATGATCAACATGTTCTTATATGGAATGGTAGTGTTGATTTGATTATTGTTCTCAGAATTTGAGTTTAAAAGAAACTTGGGGTGAAGTTGGCATGGCAGCAAAGTGAAATTGTGGCCTAGTGAATAGGCAAAATAAGATAAAATGTTTACCGATGAGAGTTTATCATCAAAGGTGATTAGTTCAAGAAGTTTGAGACTAGAGAGCAGGCTACATATTGTCCAAGTAGCTAGGAAGTAATGTATAATGCCTGGCAATAAACAATCTAGGGTGTTCACCAAACATAAATCATTTTGAAAGTTTAATTTACTGAGGTATTGTAGAATCATATGGTTTTAGTGCTAAAAAAGATATCCTTGATGATCTAGACCAGTGCTGTCAAATTCTAATAGAAACAGGATCCAATAAATCATGCATAAGAATTCCTTTAGGCTACATAGTGACTGTTAAGCCATGTACAAGCAACTTTCCAGCGGACCACTGCTAGGAAGAGCTTTCAAGGTTCTCATTGCATAGTATAGCAAACCCTCTATTTATTCAATAAAAAATCAGAGCAAAACATTCACAGGAAATCAAGATACAGCATTCACAATGTTACAACTCGACAACTTATCACTAAAATGGCCACATAGTTTTCACCAAAGTGGTCACGTAGTTTTAAACAAAGTGCATTCATTTAGTCAATCACAAAATCCTTAATTCCATCACAAAGTACAAAAGACAAAATTCTCCACCCCTAGGTTACAGTAAATCATAAACTTCAGAGTCAAATATACAGTATCCAAGTAAAGTCTTCTTTCAGCTTGACTTGAAGTTGGCTCTCAGCTTCCATGGTTCCTCTTCCATGGTCCCACTTGCAACGTCACCTGGGTTCAATGGCAGGAAGCTCACAGTTCCTTGTCCAGCTCCTTATCCAGTTCTTCGTCCAGTTCATATTCCATATTGAAGTTCACAGTGTCCAGTACACCTCAAGTCATTCACAGTTCCTGTTTCTGGGAAGACAAAGCTTGGCAGAGCCACAATAATATTCAAACACATTACCAGCACCATCATCAATTCATTATCTACCTGTGAAATCAATTCAGACCCACCAACAAGGTCTGAGAACTCAACACAAACCATCAACATAGAAATCAACACGGACCCACAAACCCAGTCCAAGAGGTCATCACAAATCATCAAAGTAGAAATCAGCACAGACCCACAAACAAGGTTCAGGTGGTCAGCACAAATCATCAGTAAAGTCCCAGGACTTGATGCAAGGCTCAAAAGAAAATTGAATTGAAACAAGGTGTTAATTCAATAGTTGAAACAAGGTATGAACTAGTTCTCTGCTTGCCATTATAGTGACTTAGAAAAATCACATATTCACATTATCTATGCTTTACTGTATTTTTTTCCCCTGAATTGCATCTTTTTTTTAATTAAACAAATGCTTTATTAACTTCTGGTTTACATCATTCATTTCCACCAGATTATGAGTTACATTTTTCCCCCATTTTTCCCTACCCACCACCCCAGAATAGCAGTCCTACCAGATATCCCCTCATCCAATCTGCTCTCTCCCATATCTTCTCCCATACCCCCTTCGACTTTGCCATTAGGGCAAGGTGAGTCTCTGAGCCCCTCTGCCTGGACATCTTATGAAAG
The DNA here is from genome assembly GCA_011680675.1 of Gymnobelideus leadbeateri. NCBI lineage: Eukaryota > Metazoa > Chordata > Mammalia > Diprotodontia > Petauridae > Gymnobelideus > Gymnobelideus leadbeateri. Next base: position 139,360 of record WOXC01006966.1, read on the forward strand.
AATTAATTTTAAAACTTCGATTTTCAGATCCATTCCCTTTCTCCCCTGTCACCCACTCCCTCTGAGAAGATAAGCAATTCAGTATGTGTTGTACATGTATATCTATGCAAAACATTACCATAGTAGATATATTGTAAAAGACTGCTTATATTTCCCTCCCACGTGTCTCACCTCCTACCTGGTCCATTCCCTACTTTGATCCTGTCCCTCTTTGATAGTGGGTACTTCTAACCTCCCCTCTCCCCAAAATGCCCTCCCCTCCATCATCCCCCCTCTCATTCCCCTTTCCCCTACTCAGGAGAGTGAGTGAGGGTAAGATATTCCATTTAGTATGTATGTGATTCTCTCATTGAGCCAACTTCAATGAGAATATGCTTTTGCCTTTTTGCCTTCCTGTTCCCCTCCCCTGCAACTACTTCCCCTTGCCTCTTCTACATGAGGTAGTTTGCCCTACCCTGTCTCTCTCCATCTCCTCTTGCCACTTTCCTCTCTCACCTCTTGACTTCACCCCTTAAGAATCATCCCTTCCTTGGGGCGACTAGGTGGCGCAGCGAGCAGAGAGCCAGCCCCCGAGCCAGAAGGACCCGGGCTCGGATGTGGCCCCAGACACCCAACACACAAACAAAAACCCAGCCACCTGAACCCGGGCAAGTCACCCAACCCCAATTGCCCTCCAAAAAAAAAAATAATCATCCCTTCCCATCAAATTCAACCTGTGACCTCTATCCATGTATACCTGTGAACATATGCCATGTGCCCTTCTTCAATTATTTTCATAATGAGAAAGATTTCAATAAACACAGTTATTGTTTTTCCATGTAGGACTGTAAATAGTCCAACTTTGATAAGTTCCTTTTGATTTCTTTTCCTTGATTGCCTTCTCAAGCATCTCTTGCTTCTTGTGTCTGAATGTCAAATTTTTTATTCAACTCTGGTTTTTTCATCAAGAATGCTTGAAAGTCCTCTATTCCACTGAATGACCATATTTTCCCCTGAAACAAGATACTCAGTTTTGCTGGGTAGGTGACCCTTGGGTTCAGTCCCAGCTCTTTTGCCCTCTGGAATATCATATTCCATGCCCTTCGATCCCTCGGTGTAGAAGCTGCCAGGTCCTGGGCTATTCTGATTGTGTTTCCACAATATTGAAATTGTTTCTTCCTGGCTGCTTGTAGTATTTTCTCCTTGATCTGGGGATTCTGGAACCTGGCTATAATATTCCTGGGAGTTTTCTTTTTGGGATCTTTTTCAGGAGGTGATTGGTGGATTCTTTCAACCTCTATTTTGCCCTCTGGATCTAAAACATCAGGGCAGTTTTCCTTGAGAATTTCTTGAAGGGTGATTTCTAGGTTCTTTCTTTGATCATGGCTTTCAGGTAGTCCAATAATTTTTAAATTGTCTCTCCTGGATCTATTTTCCAGGTCAGTGGTTTTTCCCATGAGATATTTCACTTTGCCTTCTATTCTTTCATTTGTTTGGATATGCTTAACAGCATCTTGATTTCTCATAAAGTCATTAGCTTCCATTTGCTCCAGTCTAACTCTGAAGGAATGAATCTCCACAGTGAGCTTTTGAGATTCTTTTTCCATCTGGCAAATTCGACTTTTTAAGGCATTCCTCTCCTCATTGCCCTTTTGGGCCTCCTTTGCCATTTGAGCTAGTCTATTTTTTAGGTGTTGTTTTCCTCAGTCAGGCTGTTGACCCTCATTTCATACTTTTCCTGCATCCTTCTCATTTCTCTTTCTAATTTTTCCTCCACTTCTCTTATTTGATTTTTAAAGTCCTTCTTAAGGTCCTCTATGGCCTGCAACCCGCTCATGTTTTCCCCTGGGGCTTTTGGAGCAGGACTTCTGACCTCACAGTCCTTTTCCCGCTCTATGCCCCCAAAATAGTAGTCTAGGGTTGCATTTTTCTGTTTCCTTTGCCTTGGCATGTTGCCACTTAATTGCTTGACTTTTGGGCTTGTTGCCACACTATGGCTTTAAAGGACAGATAGAGGAATTTTTGTCCCGAACGTGTGGGGGGCAACTTCCATTTCTGGCAAGCTGTAAACCCACCCATGACTTCCACCCTAGATCACAATCCAGATCCAGGGAGGTTAAAGCAAGAGCAATTACCCCCCAAGACTGATCGCTGGATCTCCCCACGATTTGTAGGCTGGGAGCCGGAGCTGCCTCTGAAAACTACAAAATGTCGTGTGTCCTCAGTGGCTTCTAGCCCCCAGGGGAGGGAGCTGACGCATTCCCCAAATACAGGTCCCAAAGTCCATAGGACACTAACCTCTTACTTTGTCCTAGGCATGTCTATGTTGATAATTCTGGAGTGGCCACAGCTCCTGGTGTTCTGGGGTTCCTCCAGCCGGCTGCTGGCCCTGCCGCCCTGGGGCTACAACCTCAGCTCACGCGGACCTGTGTATGTCCCGGCTCCTGAGCTCTGCGCGCTGCCAGGTCCCAGACCTCTGCGCTGGTCCTTCCTGCAGGGCTGCTGGGATGTCCTCAGCGGGAGGTTAGCTTCTCTGTGTCGTTCTGTGGGTGCTGGGGCTCCAGAAGTTGTTCAGAGTCCCCTTTTACATAGTTTGGGGGGGGAATCTGGGGGCAGAGAGGCTTGGACAAGCTGTTTCTACTCCGCCATCTTGGCTCTGCCCCCCGACCAATCAACTCTTGAAAAAGATCACAAAAAGAAAACTCCTAGGAATATTATTTCCAAATTACAGAGTTACCAGGTAAAGGAGAAAATACTACAAATAGTTAGGAAGAAACAATTTTAGTATTGTGGAAACACAATCAAGATAACATAAGACCTAGCAGCTTCTATGTTAAGGGATTAAAGGGCTTGGAACATCATATTCTGGAGGTCAAAGGAGCTAGGACTAAGATCAAGAATCAACTACCCATCAAAACTGAGTATCATGCTACAGGGAAAAATATGGTCATTCAATGAAACAGAGGATTTTCAAGCATTCTTGATGAAAAAAAAAGAGCTGAACAGAACTTTCAAATACAAGAAGGAAGAGAAGCATGAGAATATAAACAGGAAAAAGAAATCATAAGGAATTTAATTAAAGATGAGCTATTTACATTACTACATGGAAAAAGTTCATTGTAAATCCTAAGACATATATATATATACACACATATACATATACATATACATATATACATACATATATATTTATACATACATATATATATGTATGTATTGGAGAGTGTCTGGGTGTATATATATGTGGTGTGTGTGTGTGTGTGTGTGTGTGTGTGTGTGTGTGTGTGTGTGAGTGTGGGCATATGTATGTTCATGTATAAATAGACAAAAGACACAGGATGATTTGAATATTAAGGGATGGTATCTAAAACATAAAATTAAGAGGTAAGAGAGGAATTTATTGGAAATTAGGTATTTAAAGAGAAAGGGAGAGATAGATTAGGGTAAATTATGTCATATAAAAGAGGCAAGAGAAAATTGTTAAAATGGAGGGGAAGAGCAGGAAGGTGAAAAGGAATGGGACCTGATTTTCATTGAATTTGGCTTAAGGAGGGAATAGCATACACACTCAATTGGGTATCTTACCCTACAGGAAATTTGCAGGGTAGGGGATAAGAGGGAGGGAAAATAGAAGTTTGGGCAGATTAGGGGAGAGTGGAGTTAGAAGCAAACATTTTTGAAAAGGGACAGAGCCAAAGGAGAAAATAGAATAAGTGGGGGGGCAGAATAGGATGGAGGGAAATATAGTTGGTCTTTCTCAATATAACTACTATGCAAATGATTTGGGTAACCACACATATGTAACCTATATTGAATTGCTTATCTTCCCAGTGGGGGTGGGTGAGGAGGGGAAAAGGGAAAAAACCTGGAACTCAAAGTTTTAAAAACAAATGTGTAAAATTTATGTTTTTTACATGCAAATGGGAAATAAGATATACACATACTGGGGTGTAGAAACTCATCTTGCCCTACTAGAAAGTTAGGGGGGGTGATGGGGGAGCATATAAGAGAGAACAGATTTGAGGAAGGGGTATTCAGTAGGCTTGCTATTTTGGGGTGGGGGTAGGGGAAAGACAAGGAAAAATTGTAACTCAAAATCTTGTGGAAATGAATGTTGAAAACTATAAACAAACAAACAAACAAGTCCTATATTACAGAGGACCCCTGTGCTAACACTAGGCACAGGACTGGATTCTATTGGGCAGATCCATTGCCTAAACTTGCTTCTGGGTTACAGTTGCAGAGTATAGAGTAATGCTTTTGATACCAAAAGATCAGAGGACCTACCTATGTAAAGACCAGAGTGCAGACCAGGAAAGCATCAACCACATCTCTCCCCAATTCATACCATCTTTTTTTTCTTTCTTTTTTTTTCCTTTCTTTGGGTGGCAGTTGGGAGAAAATACTACAAGCATTGTACTATAATACAATACAATACTACAATACTTGCCCAAGGTCACATGACTAGTTTTTGTGTTAAGCGTCTGAGGCCGCATTTGAACTCAAGTCCTCCAGACTCCATTCACTGTGCCGCCTAGTCACCCCCTCCCTACCACCCTCCCCACCCAATCATACCACCATGGAAGCACTATAAACTTCCAAAACCCATAACAAGCTTTGAAATTAGTAGTATACAGGCACAAACACACACACACACACACACACACACACACACACACACACACTCATACCCCTCACCTTTATAGAAACTCTTGTTGTGGTGGCAAAGAATTAGAAATTATGGGGATGTCCATTGATTGGGGAATGGCTAAACAAGTTGTGGCATATTGTAGCAGCAAGCACGCCAACATCCCCAGGGTAGCTGTCAACACAGGATCTTAGATCTGCTTTTCTAAAGGAAAGCAACTCAAAATGGGTTAACAATCTTACTTTAATCAATCAAACATGTATCATTTACCTAGTTCAGGGGAAAAAGGTCAGCACCCCTAACTTTAGAGTATACAGACAGAACTTTCAAGACAGAGAAACAAACAGATCAAGCAGACAGGCTTCCAAACTGTCCAACCATTACATCCATACCAAATCATAGTTACCAGAGAGGGAAGCATTAACATCTGGGTTTTCAAAGCTGGGGGGCTCTCAACAGCTGCCCAGAGTCTCCTCTGGTCAAATCACACAATACTTCTCAAAGTGAGCCCCAAAGCAACCCTCACATCAGGGATTATATAGCCTTCTCCTGGGTCAGAGAATGTAACCACCCTCTTGACCCATTGCCCAATCACACAGCATCAAGGTGTGGGCATTCCTGAAAACCAAGCCTCCTGCCACAGGCTCCATGTGACCACATTCAGCCTATTAGGGGGCAGAGTATATTTTCAAATCAAGGAAGGTTCTCAGAGTTTCTTAAGTCAGTCAAAGGGCCTAGGGGCAAGGAAGATCTTTAAATATTCTATTTTAATATTCTTCCATAAGAAATGATAAGCAGGCATACTTCAGAGAAACCTTGAAAGATTTAATGAACTTATGCTGAGAGAAGTAAGCAGAACCAGAAGAACAGTGTACACAATAAAAGCATCATTGTGTGATGACCAACTCAGTTATGCTTAGCTCTTCTCAGCAGTAGAATGATCTTAGACAATTCCAAAAGACTCATGATTGAAAATGCTATACACACCCAGAGAAAGAACTATGGAATCTGAATGCAAATTGAAGCATATTATTTTCTCTCTTTTTTCTTCTCTTGCTTTTTCCCCTTTTGTCCCAATTCTTCCTTTACAACATGACTTTTGTGGAAATGTTTAATATGATTGTACATGTATAGCTTATATCGGATTGCATGCCATCTTAGGAAGGTGGAAGGCAGGTAGGGAGAAAAAATTTGGAACTCAGAATCTTATAAAAGTGAATGTTGTAAACTATTTTAACATGTAAACATTGAAAAAAACCATAAAATACTATTAAAAAGGAAGATATATAGACAAAGGGTATAGCTGCGAGTTGAATATGATATGATATCTAAAAAATAAAATTAAGGTGTGAGAAAGAGGAATGCATTGGGAAAAGGGGGAAAGGAGAGGTAGAATGAGGTAAATTATCTCACATAAAAAAGTACAAAAGAGTTTTTCCATGGCAGGGAAAATGGAGAAGGGGGAGAGGAGCTTAAACCTTATTTTCATCAGAATAGGCTCAAAGAGGGAAGAACATCCACATTCATTTGAGTATAGAACTTTTTCTTACCCTATGGGAAAGTTGGAACAGAATGTGGATTAGAGAAGGGCAGTGGACTGATAGAAGAGAGCAGATTGGGAAAGGTGTTAGAAGCAAAACAGTTTTTGAGGATGTTCAGGGTAAAATGAGAGCGTAGGGTAAAGTTGGGGGGGTGATTGGGGGGATAGGATAGAGGGAAACACAAAGTAGAGAACTGAGTCAAATTTATCAAAATATAAGTAATTCCACAATTATGGAGAGCATTTAGGCACTAGGTTTAAAGAGCTATAAAACCATTAATATACTTTAGCCCAGCAATATAACTATTAGGTCTGTATCTCAAAGGGATTTAAGAAAAAAGGAAAAGGACCTATATGGATAAAAGTAGTTATAGCAACTCCTTTAGTGATAGAAAAGACCTGAAAATTCAGGGGATATCCATCACTTAGGGAATGACTAAACAAGTTATGGTATATGAATCTAATGGAATACTTTTGCTGCAAAAGTAGGATGCTCTCAAAAAATTCTGGAAAGACTTACATGAACTGATATAAAAGTGAAATGATCAGAACTAGGAGAACATTGTACATAGTAATAACAATATTGTATAATAATCAAATTGAATAACTTAGATATTCTCAGCAATGAAATAACCCAAGATAATTCTGAATTATTTTTGATGAAAAATGCTAACCATTTCCAGAGAAAGAACTGATGGAGTTTGAATGCAGATTGAAGCATACTATTTTTCTAGTGTTTTTTTTTTCCGCTTTTTTGGTTTACATTTTCTATCACAATATAGCTAATATGGAAATCTATCTTGCATGACTACACATGTATAACCTATGTCAAATTGCTTGATGTCTCAGTGAGAGGAAAGAAGAGTGAAAGAATTTGGATCTCAAATTTTTAAAAAATGAATGTTAAAATTGTTTTTACATGATTTGGGGAAAAATAAAAAATTAAATATTTTTAAAAGCAGAATATAGACCAAATAGAAAAAGCCACTGAAGAAAATAATTCCTTAAATATTAGAATTGAGCAAGTGGAAGCTAGTGACACCTCTATATGACATCTAGAAATAATAAAACAAAATCAAAAGAATGAAAAAAATAGGAGAAATGAAACCCTCTGTCCAAAGGGTTATAAAACTGTATGCTCTTTCATCCAGTAATACCACCACTAGGTCTGTAACCCAAAGAAATTAAAGAAAATGGAAAAGGACCTATATGTACAAAAACATTAATAGCAACTGTTCTTGGGATGGCAACAAATTAGAAATTAAAGCAACTGCCCACCAATTGGGGAATGACTGAACAAGTCAGGATAGATGATTGGTATGGAATACTACTGCTATATAAGAAGTCACTTTTCAGAATTATTTTAGGAAAAAAAAAACCATGGAAAGTCTTATTTTAATTGAAGTAAAGGGAGAAGAACTGGGGAACATTATACACAATAACAGTACAGTAAGATGAATGATTGTGAAAGACATAGCTACTCTGATCAAGAAAATTCCAAAAGACTAATGATGAAAAATGTTATCCATTTCCAGAGAGGACTGATGAACTCTGAACATTGAAAAATCCTTTTTCACTTTCTTTTTGTTTTGTTTCTGCATGTGTGTATGTGTGTCTGTAAGTGTATTCTTTTGCAACATGGATAATATGGAAATATGGTTTGCATGATTTCACATACATAATTAATATATTCTTGCCTTCTCAGTGGAGAGAGGGAAGAATGTAATTTTTCTAAATGAATATTCACAATAAATAAATTTTAAAAAGATATTCTGCTTGCCTTACAGTGGTATATCTTTTGAATTATCAATATAGACCCAGTAATTTTTATGGATGAAATGTTGATTAGATTTGTTTGCCCTTTAATGGCCAAAAGTACATGGATTACGGATCTAAAAGATGAAGGTCAAGGTCACCCCAAAGGAGGATTGTAAGCCCACGTCAAGCCATCCTATGTATTCTACTTTCCCCTTAACATTTTTGTAAAGCTAAAACCTATTTAATACAAATGTTAAAGGCACTTTTGAAGGACAGGTTTGAAAATTAATGATTGTAGAGGAACCTTCATTTTGAGTAATATGGGCAAAAGAGGTAAATTATGGAAGTATGGTGATGGGTGGGGAGGGGGGGGAAATGATATCCAATAACCATTTATGGGTTCTTTAGGTCAACTTTTTTAAAGGACCACCTTCCCTAAGCATCCTGCTATACTGCTTGACTTTCTGATCTTCCTAAGAGTGCAGCTTTCTCCTCCTACTGCCTACCTTGAAGGCAAAGAGCATTTTATAATTGAAGAAACTGAGGCAGACAGAGGTTAAATTACTTGCTTAGACCACACAGCTAATAACCGTCTGAGGTTGTATTTGAACTCAGGTCTTCCTAACTCCATGCCCAGCATTGGATCCAACTGTATCTCTTAGCTGCTTCCAGAAGGATAAGCTGTCAAAAATCCAGTAATAGCTCACTTCTCCTTTTCCTTAGGTTTTCCTTTCCCTATTCATTTTATAGTTTACATTTCATAATGATTTACTATTTGAGCTACTTATATATTTGATTGTTTGATGGATTTTGTGATCTCAAAGTTATACATGTTCCCTACAATGATGCAGATAGCAAACCAGCCATACCTTCTCATTCTTTATGACTCTTGATAGCATCTTCCCTTAAGTTCTCATTCCCTTACGATAGGGGGATGGAGCCAGGAAGAATTAAGTACAGATTCCATCTCTGATAACTTATTAGTTGTATGACACTGGACAGATCACTTCAAATTTCAATGCTCTAGCAAGCTCTCTAAAATTAAAATGTTAATCATAATATAATAAACTCTAAATTTCAGAACAGTTGCCAGCTTGCATTGATTGATGGAGTTTATTTACCAGGAGTTCCCTACATTGATGAAATCATTAGATGGAGAAAAAAGAATTATATAATGGATATTGTTGTAAACAATATGAACAAATATGGGTTACACTAATACGTGTGGAGAATAATTAGGTGTATACAATAGCAACAACAGCAATAGACAAAATTGTGGAAAGAGTAATGAACTAGCAGGTAGGATATGTGGGTTCTGGTTTTGCCCTTCAGATTTTCTACTACAAGTAGTCAATTGGCAGGTCTGCTTACAGATATTAAGTGAGTTGGAATTCATTACATCTTGAGGTGGCTCATTTCCCTTTTAGATTTCTCTAATCCTTGTTTTTTAATATTGAGCCTAGATTTTCCTCTTTTCATTTTTCACCTAGTGCTCTTCTCTTGGTAGCAAATTAAAACCACTCTAATCCCTTGAACATAATTATGTTGCTTCTGAGTCTTCTCTTTTACACACTAAACACCTTCAGTTCCTTACATTGATTATTATAGAACACCTCTATGGAATCCCATGAGTGAACAACCACAGTATAGCCTCTCATGTGGGTCATGTTAAATTGTTTTATCTCTTAGGACTGGTTCACTCACTTCAATCTGTCTTCACTTTGGCTGGGTTCCCAGGAAAGAACAACCACAATGAGCCAACAAGTTAAATTCCCTAAGGATGCTAAGGGCAACCCTGTTGTGGGGATGATGCTTTCTCCCTGCTTGCTAGCATAACTCCTGATCCCCAAATTCTTTGCTTTCCATCCACATAGATTCAATCAGTCACAAGGCTGGCATCATTAACTCTTTATTTGTTTGTCTGAGTCTGGGTCATGCACCAAACTTTCAGCTGCCAATCCCAATACTTAATTTAATAAAAGTTTTAAAGTGCTCTACTTTTCTGACCTGTTCTGACTCTCTTTTCCTTAGTCTGTCTGCTGGTCCTCTGCCACTGGGTTCTCACCATATTGATGCCAGGCAATACAGACACCCAATCAGCTTTAGTTCTACTATAACTTAGAACTCCTGAAGTCAAGTGATTCATAACCCCAACCTCTCCAGAAGCATGTACTACAGGTTTTTGCCACCATGCCTGGATGCATTAATTCTTAAACATAAAGCATTTACTGAATGATAAGGTTAAATAAATATTTAATATTTCACAATTAATTCATAAACCTGATCACACTATCCTGCCAGTGTGCAGAATATTTATTGTGAAGGGTGGGGTGGGGGAATAAAGAGAGTACACATATCCCTACAGACATATACTAGGGAGCTATGTGACAGAGCTCAACCCATATGACTTCAAATTAAAACACTAGAAATTCTGGTCTTATTATTGTTCATCTTGTCATGAATACCGTGAACCACATGGAACCTTTTTTCTGCTAACTGTTGCTTTCTGGTCCTCTCTGCTCTCCACCTGGGCAAATCACTCTTTATCCATTCTCAAACTGATGAAGCTGTTATGAGCTCTTCTAACTCAAAATTATACCCTTAATTGGGTAAATAGAAAGTGTTATAAGGTTGTAATCATCAGTCATTCCTTTAAGCCAGAAAACTACATTATTCTTCAGTGTGACTCTCTGGGCATGCAGAAAAGCTCCATATTTTGCTCAGTAGGATGCTGTTCATCCAAATGACTTTCATATTTTCGTACAGCAAAACAGAACTCACATCAAAACTCCTCAGCTTGGTTCACTGTATAACCTAATCACCTTATCATCCCAGAGGACACTGAGTTGTCTACTAATCAACCGAGCCTCTTCAAGTCTCTTAAGACATATGAAAACCTTGCTTTTACCCTTGTTTCTTCCTAGCAAATCATAGATGGCAATACAGAGAACCAGTAATTCACCTTTCTGAGGCGGGAGATAATTTTGAAGGACAATAGTTGAGACTACAAAAGAGTTGATAGCTTTCAATCTGAAGGCTCCCAGCCTTTTCTTCAGCCAAATCTTAAAGCACTGCTCTTTCTTCATGTCAGGAACCTCCCCAATACAGTAGTTGAAGCCTTTCTGCATAGAGACTGCTTCTGCTTCTGTCTTTGTTCAGCTGCTGACACCTTCCTAATTGTTCCTTCCTCTCTTCAACACCCGGTGTGACTCGAAGATCGTTCTGATGTCAGTCATCTTTCTTATAACAAGTAAAACTCCATATTTCTACTAGTTATCAACCCACCAATCCTTTAAAAATTATTTTCTTGTCCTCAAAGTTATTTACAAAAATTAAATGGTAAATGTTAAACTCTCAAACTCAGCATCTATCGTATGCAAAGAAAGAGAAAGATAAAAATACCCTTCAGCCTCAGTCATTTCTATGTAATCAAATGGGTCCCCTACATTCTTTGTTGGCCCTCTCAAAAAAAAAACTATCTCTAGCTCTTCTTACGTGAAAACTGTCTTCACACTCAGATTTTATCAGACTATTAGCAAAAAAACAAATGTATTTTGGTATTTTTTTCCACTCACCCAACTGTTTATGTACAAAAGAGGTAGTAATTTATATATTCCATAGTTTGGTTTAATATTTTGGGGGGATTCAATAGTTCTTTTTCTGTCCCCATACATACCATTTTTGATCCTTTCAACAACCAAACTGCTTATATAATAAAAGGGGCTAATTCTCATATTACACAGATAGTTGATGATAGTAGAGATGACTTACTATCTAATCATACCTCTATAATATTACCAACTTCTGAAGTTAATTTTTTTGCACCCAGATTTAAGACTTCATGTTTTGCTCTTTAAATTTCATCTGCTTGGACTTAGCCCAATGTTCTAACCGGTCTCTCAATCAATACATTAGCCGTCTCTCCCATACCACCCCAAATGACCTTTCAAAGATGAAATTGTCCATCTGTATTGGTCAAAAAGAGAGATTTCTAACGGAGCCCTGCAGAAGAAATTAAGGAGGCATTCTTTAATGCCAAAAGCATTTTTATCTTTAGAGGAGATCCAATGAATGATAACTGATATTTACTCATATGTAAAAGAGACAACATGGCTCACAGATGCTATTTGATGAAAAGGCAAGAGAAAACAGAAATATCACAGAGTGAATTACCTAATTCTATAATATTGAAGCTAGAAATGGTGCTTAAAACTCATCCTTCTGCCAAAGATGCAAAATCCTAAGTGTTTCATTAAAGTATGTCTAATATTTGCAGAGAATGAAGGAATGTTAATTAAGCACCCACACTGTGCTAAGTGCTTTAAAATATTACATCATTTGATTCTCATGATGAGTCTGAGGTAAGTGCTATTATTATCCACATTTTACAGTTGAGGTAACTGAGGCAGATAGAAGTTAAGTGACTTACCCAAGATGACACAGTTAATGAGCATCTGAAGCAAGAAGGAAAACCTGAGTTAATCCACCTCAAAATCTTCCCTTGAACTTAGATATTAAATAATCTTAAACAATTCTTAAATAATCTTAAATATTTCTTCACTTCTGAGAGTCCCATGTCATTTCTTAATTTAAATATAATACTTTTGGCAAATGTTTTCCTATTTGGGAAACTTGTGAACTTACTGGTTAAGACAGGTGGAGCATACAATGGTTAGAGCATTATACATCTAGTCTTGAAAATATGAGTTCAAATCTAGCCTCAATTACCTCCTGTGTGAGCCTGGGCAAATCACTCAACTTCTGTCTACCTCCGTTTCTTCATCTGTAAAATGGGTCTAATAATAGCACCACTCTCCCTGGGTCTTTGTGAAGATACAACAAGCTAATATTTTCAACCTTAAAGTGCTCAATAACTACAAACTCTTATTTGAGTAAGGCTAGTTCTTGCAATTTTCTTCATATAACTCCCAACTACTAACTTTTTCTAGGTGTTATTAAAATATTCCTTATTAATAATAAAGTCATAATAAAGGATTAATTAATGATAGCTTAGGTCCCTTAGGAACTCTAAGTTTCTATGACACTATGATTTTCAGATCATAAATTGCATAATGTCTGAGTACAGAAATGATTTCAGTCACAATCAGTAGATGGACATGTTTCTAGAGGGCAGGAACTCCATGTTGGGCTACTATATAATGAGGACTTTGTAGTAAAACCCCAATATTAGGAGGTGCTGACAGCAGTACACCTCTTGTCAGCACTGAAGGAATTGAGTTTAGCACCTAATGTTTCAAAAGAATTATAGAAAATAGCCATCTACTGTAGTCCAGGTGAGTGTCCCCAACATCTGCCTAGGGAAGCAGCCTTCTGTCTTTGGGGTTTCTGCCCAATGGGGCAGTGTCTTCTAGTGTTAATGCTCTAGGCATGTTTTATGATCTTTGGTCTCAGGGAAGGGCCATGTCAGTTGCATTTTCAATAGTACCTAGCACACAATACCTAGCTACAAATGCAGCAAGTAAGCCCTCAACAAAAATGTGTTGAATGAAGGAATCATAGACAATGACAATCATAGTTCTGCATTTAAATCCCTAAACATCAGCTAACAGAAAGAACAGTAAAGAATTTCCCCATGTAAATTACTCTCCTTAAGTATGATCTTTCTGGTAACACTGGTTTTAGTTGACTTGGATGGTATATTGGAAAAAACAAAGAACATTGCAGACAAAAAGCTGGAAAACTTGAATTCTGGCCCTAGCTCTACAACTTGTTAATTGTATTTTTTAAGCCAGGTATTATCATTCCTGAGTCTCAGTTTCTTCATTCACAAATTGGGAATAAGAACTGAACTCACAAGCCCCAAAGGATTATTGTGAGGATTCAATGAGATAAGTTATAAAAGCTATTTAAAAATTGCAAAATAATATTCAAGTATAATTTATTCTTACTCTTTAAATACAAAATTTGTTATTTCATTGTTATGGGTAATTCTTCCTATGAAAATCCTTCTGCAAATGTGCATAAGCCCCTGGTCTTCAAGTCATTGTTTTAGAGAGTTCTGTGGGGCACTAAGAAGTCAAGTGACTTGTCCATAGTCACAAGAACATGTCCCCAAAACCAGACTTGAACTCTCATCTCCTGGCCTCTGACTCTTTATCTGCTGTGCCATATTGACTCTCTTAAATTTATTCATATTATTTCCTTCTTACTCTGCTCAGAAATTCTAGTGAGATCTGTTAAGATACAACCTCACATGGTTAAATTAAGAGATGGTTAATATACTGTTGTTGATTTCATTGGGTTTGATGAATTCATCCATGTATGGTTTTATAGAATTTCAAGATAAATGATCTTCACGGATATTATTGGCTGAAGTCCTCAGAACTTGATTACATGAGATTGATGCTGCCACATTTTCTCACACACCATTAGTCAGATAATGTAAAAGCCCCTCCTCCGAGTCAAAAAGTTACTGCAATGATGTGTGAAAACATTTGGCTCCAGAATCAGAGCATGTTCCTTCAAAAGCTAAGGCATTAGTGCTTAGCATAAATCCATTTCCAAAACCTCAGAAATCAAATTTTCATCTAAATAGTCAGTCATGTTAAATGTTGGTACAGAATGTCTTCTAGTCTGTGAGAGATCATACTTCCAGCTCAGCCACATGATCTTACACAACCTGGCAAGGACCGAGAAACTAACAGTTTTCATAGGTCATTTAAAATACCTGGGGTTTAAATAATTCATTCAGCACTTGGCTGTTTGATAGGAATATCATTTAACATTTGACAGGTAGGAAGAAAGATGGGATAAAGCAGTTACTCAGAATTGGTGATTGACAGGAATGTCCCTGGAAAGTAACCAAAATGGTATTAATCCCATTTAGAATGATATTTTGTATGAAAGTCAAAATAATTCAAATAACTTTTTTCCTTTACTCTTACTCCACACAGACCCAACATATCATTTCAGTGGGATGTCTCCTTTTGGTCTCTATCAATTGTTTCTTACTGCTCTAGGTAGGTTATCCAGGCCTAATTTTGTATTCTGAAAGGGGAGCTTAGACACAGTTTTACCTCACTTAACAAAATTCAGAAGTCATCCATAACTCTTCTTTCTTCTTCTTTATACCGTCACCCAAAGAGTCCTTGGCTAGTCTAGTTAGCTCACATAGGGCTCACATCTCAAATCTGACATTTATTCCTCTGTGACCTTGGGGGCATCATTTAATCTCTCTCTCTCTCTCTCTCTCTCTCTCTCTCTCTCTCTCTCTCTCTCTCTCTCTCTCTCTCTCTCTCTCTCTCTCCCCCCTTATTTAAAATGAGGAAATTGGAATGCGATGACTGCTAAGGTTCTTTCCAGCTCTAAACCCATGATACTATGATTCTTTGGGCAAGTTCCTAAAATTCTGACATCCTCATTAAGAAATCTAAAACCAAGAGATAAAACTATCTCATTTTCCTACATCATGGAAGTACTAATTACTGAGTAATTGCTGAGGTCTGAAATTGGCTACAGACACTATAGATACAAGATAAGCTAGTAAAATAAATATAGGGATATGTAATGAATTTGAGATTTTGCTAATTGTGACTTCATAACTAAGTCATAGAGAGCTGTTGGAGACAAATAGAATTTACCTGACTTATAAAGGGTCATAAATCTAGTAAGTGACAGAGTCAGGAATTTGATACAGTTGTTTTTCTCTCCAACACTAGTAGGCCATCCACTATATGAGGCTATATGAGGCTTGTAGGTGGCGTAGTGCATAGAGCACCAGGCTTGAGTCACAAAGAGCTGAGTTCAAATTGTGACATTAGACACTTACTAGTTTTGTGACCTTAGGAAAGTCATTGAACTGCCGCCTGCCTCATTTCCAAAACTACAAAATAGGGATAATAACAACATGCCCTCCGTATCATTACATGGATCAATCTTCTAGAATATAGACCTGAATGAAGAGGTGGGGCAAGGAAGGAATTCGTTCAAGACAGTTGGAAAAAAAGCACAGGGATCAAAAATGGCATATCACAAAGGGAATATAAGACCAGCAAGTTTGACTGGACATACCTGGGGAGTAATGTACAGATCAAAGAAAGAACTAAGGCTGTTTTGTTCAAGGTTGAAAAGTTACTTAGTGGCATACCTGAGGCTAGTTAGAACCCATCTTTCCATGACTCTTTGCACCAGAACTTTCCTTCATCTGAAGCCACAACTTTGTTTAGGAAGACACCTACCATATTTATGGTGCTCAGCAAACATTTTATTTAAAAATATCACATGACTGACTGATGTGGACACTTGTGCTCATTCCTCTTGATCTTGGGCTCTGCCTTTTTGCCCTGTATTAACACTTTCTTTGTCCCTCTGAAGACTTGGTGCTGGGTCATTAAGATATTTCTCACCTTGCAGTGCTTACCCTATGGGTTAAGACTCTTTCCCACATTCATTCACTGTAGAAGCATAGCTTGGGAGTGCTCCTTACATTCCCCAAACTGAGGGTCACCACAGGAAGTAATTCCCACTGGACCAGGCATCTGTACATAATTCATGCACAATTCACAAACTTCCTCCCTCAGATTATCCAGAGGGCGACACCCAAACAATCCAATGAACATACTTTTAGTTCCCTTTGTGTCTATTCATTCTCTCCCCTTTGTTCTCACACTACCATATTTTTCCTGTTCTCCAAAGCACTCTATCACTTCTCCACAATCTGACACAAAAGCCTGGGGGCCAACTTCCTAACATGGTTATTCCACCAGTTATCAGTCTTAGGAGCATATTTGGTATGTTCCTTCACAGCCTGAGAAATAATCACAACTCTGGCTGGCTGTTTCCTCTCTTCTCCTGGAGTACAGGAATAGGTCTTTCCTTTTCAGAGTCTATCATTATGTTTCCCTTTCCTTCTCTCCTTATCCCAGCTTCCATTTTGAGAAGTGTGGATGTGTGTGTGTGTGTGTGTGTGTGTGTGTGTGTGTGTGTGTGTGTGTGTTTGGGGGTAAGTGAATGCACCACAAGAGACACAGAGGGAACTAAAACTGTGCAATTCTTTTCAATCAGTTTTTTTTTTTTTTTATGTGGGCTTCCCCACCCTTCTGAATTTCCTTCTGAGTTTTGGCTTCTACCATCTCTTGGACTGTGACTTTTTTACCCACCAAGCTGTTGTTGTCTCTGTTCTTGTCCAATTAAATCTACATCTGCTTCTTTTTCTCTTGCTCTGATTCTTTTTAAGCTCCTTTCTAAGGGCTTGAGTCATGCCAACTTCCATCTTCAAATTCATGCCAGTAACCTCACATAGCACAGATCACCTGACACTGAGCAATGACCCTGGCTTGACCTTGGAGATTTGATCCTTAAGCCTACCTCCCCCAGGACAATTCCATAGCTGTCATCTTTTATCCAGAACCCAGTGCATTCTTTACTCTCTGTATCAGCCATTCCATTCTCTGTAACAACAATGTTTTGAAACCATATCCATATGGATTCTGGACATAAGAATCTGTCCATATACCCCAATACCAGCTTGTTTTCCTGGATCTCTGATGGCAAGGCATTTCATATGTTATTTCCCAGGAAAATCTGCTCATCCTAAGTCTCTTTTAGTTCAGCTAAGATAAGATTATACTTTTTTTTCACTATGCTTTTTTATCACAGGAGGGATACACTGAGGAGGGAGGGAAACAATGATGGAGGGAGGGATGTGGGGGGAATCATGGGAAAGTGAAAGTGATGTAAAAGAGTACCAACTTTCTAAAAGGAGAAGTGGGGACCCCATGTCTGAGACCCAGCACCATGATGTTCTGGTGGAACAGAACAAAGAATAGAAAACTGAGAAATGGGTTTCTTTATATTCTTTCCATTTTATCTGTCTGGTCTGGGCATTGCTGGGTGAGTGGGCACCATCATGGGATGACGAAGGGGGCTCATCATTGGAGGGCCAGGCATCATAAGCATGTGGCCTCCCATGGGCATCCTCATGCCAGGAGGCGGCCCCGCAGGCATCATTCTGGGGGGAGGCATCATTCTAGGGTGAGGAGGTGGGATCATAGCCCCTCCTAGAGGAGGAGCAGAGAACAGGTTGGGAGGAATTCTTCCTTGCTGAAATGCAGTGGCTGTTTTATCAATCAGGCTCTGGGCTTGTTCTTCAATCCATTTGTGAGAATAGTCTCTCACATTCTCTTTGTGCTTCCTCCCGCTGCAGTATGTCTACCTCACAGATGGAGAATCATGAGGGAGGTTAAGTATCGCAGGGATCACAGTAAAACTTGGCCTTGATGATGCACAGTTGTGCCTTTTTCTGGCCAAGGTATCTTCCAAACACACCTGGCTGGCTTCCTCACCTTCTTCACTTTATCTCTTAACAATCTGTTCACATAAAAGGAGGACTTCAGGATGCTCTTATCTGACCCAATAATATGGGACCCAGCTCTTCAGACAGATACTCGGCAGGGCAGGGATCCTAAGGGATGGACTGCACCCCAGCAAGGAGAAGATGAGGGCACACCGGTGCCAACTGCCTGAAGAGCCTGGCCGACTGTGGGAGGGAGAGGGAAAGAGAGGAGAAGGAGAGAGAGGGAAAGGGGCAAAGTTATATACATTTTCAAAGTGAAATTTTACTAAAACTTTGAGTGAAAACAAGATGCCCCCAAATTGAAATAGGCACGATAGCCTCTTTTCCTTATCCCACCACGTTGATAATTGTAGCCCTCTATAGGTTCCTCATCCTATGGCATCTGTTGATGTGTCAGTGAAATCACTAGCATTAGCAAGAGGGTAATAGTATGAATATTTGGCCTCAATGCAATATGAGGTTGTTACCTAGAGGGGGAAAAAAGTCTTACTTCTGACATAGCTTATCAGCAAAATCTCACTTTTGATCTTGTCTCGAAGGTTTTAGATGTATTGATTTTCCAGGATCAATATGGCAGGGACAAACATTCTTTGTGAACTTATCGTTGGTCTCTGGGGCAATTCAGCCTTGACATATATTCAACACCTTCATCAGCCTTACAAATAGGTAGCTATTATGTGGATGGGAGAACCATTCAGGGCATTTGCTAAAACTGTTCTAAGACTGACCTTAAAGAAGCTATTGTTATCTTAGAATGATGGGGATGGAACAGTGGGATGAGGGCAAGGCCTCAAGAGAATGAACTCTTCACGTTAATTGGTCCTTCAAAAATTACAAAATAGAGAAAAAATATAACAGGAAAGCTAAGAGGTGACAAGTCACTATGAAAGGTTTCTAAGAAAGCTGTTAATATGCAAGCAAAAAGGTTTACAATATGCTATACTTAGTGCCTTAATATAAATATTTTATTGACTGGGGAAGGACATTTTCAAAAAGACAGTTAAATAGGTTGGTTTCAGTATACAGAAAGCATAAACGAATATAGTTCTACCCTGAGACTTAGTTCATCCATCAGCCTCACTTCTACAGTTAGAAATGACATTTTGAATTATGAGATGTCACAGTAGTCACATAAGGCATCGGTGAATAGAATGACCATTTCCAAACTAGAATTTAATCTTTTTTATCTATCAGTGTATTTCAATCCACCATCCCACCCCACTGTTTTTTGTCCCTTCTCACACCTCTATTTTCATTATTTCCTTATTCAAGTGTACTAACCAGAACGTTGAGTAATGTATTTCAAATATAAGAACAAACATAGGTCATTTTGTTTAAGAACATACACCACTATGCCTGACTGTGACTCATATGTCTAAAGTACAATTCTGAATAAATTACATTACATGAAGCAAATAAACTTTAGAGACTCACTACTACCTCTAGGATTTAATATACGTGTTTGGCATTCAAAACCCCTTATTCTCTCTTTTATGTTATTAATAAAGAAATATATATTATTGGCCCCAGAGGAACACTTATCTTTATACATCTATATACAGATAAGTGCACTGATCCATATTCCTTTTTGTTCCATTTATTTATTTTATTATGGAACATGTTCAAAATATAAATAGATTTTTTTTTCTCCACTGACTTCTTTTATCACTATTCCTTTTTACTCTCTCACAAAATTCCAATATATGAACCATTATGTTTGCTTACTGAAATCATTTTTTACTTTTCCCAGTTAATTTTGTTTGGGTTTCTACCCCTCTTTGAGGGTTCCATAAGCTCATTTATATAGAAGTGAAATATCAACTTGTCATTTCCCAGATTCTCTCTGAAGTCTTCTATAAATGGGGTACACACTTGCAATCTAACAATTCCCCAATCTCATACTTGTTTGCATATATGCACTCTTTATTTTGGTCAATAATTCCTGAATATCATCCTCAGCTTTTTACTCTTTTTCACCCCATGCCCATCCCTATATCCAATATGTTGATAAGTCCTTTTGATTTCACCTTTGCAACATCTTTTTATATGTCCTCTTCTCTCCTCTGACACTGCCACCACTCTGCTACAAGCCCTCATTAGTCCTACCTCACTCCAATCCATGCTCCATTCAGACACTAAAGTGATTTTCCTCAAACAGATCCAGTCGTTCCACTTCACTACTCAATAAACTCCATTGGCTCCCTATGGCCTCAAGGATCACACACAAAGTCCTCTATTTGACAGTCGAATCCTTCCATAACCTAACCCCCTCCTACTCTTCCAGGCTTCTTACATTTACTCCCCTCTTTGATTCCTTGGCAATGGCTTCTTTGCCGTCCCATACACATGATACTCTGTCTCTGTACTACAGACATTTTCTCTGACTGTCCCACATGTCTGGAATTCTATCCCTCCTCATCTCTGTCTACTGGCTTCCCTGATTCATTTATGCCTCAACTAAAATCTTCTCTTTTATAGAAACCCTATCCTAACCACTCTTAATTCTAGTACCTTCCCTCTTGTATTACCCCCTATTTATCCTGTAAGTAGCTTGTTCCTACACATTTGTGTGCTGGTTGCCTCTACCATTAGATTGTTAGCTTGATTAGGGCAAGGACTACTTTAGCCCCTTTTTATATCCCTACCACTGAATACAATTACTAATACACTGTAAGTACTTAATAAATGTTTACTGAGTGTTACTAAAATGCTAAGAGAGTTATCATAACTTCCCTACCCATCCCTCTAACCAGTCATCTATTCTCTAAGCTAACTCTCCATCTTAGTGATTTATTTAAATAAATTTTGTCAATTTGACTTAAAACATCACAAATATTGATCCAATATTATTAACTTTTATAATTGAGGGAATGTTAGCATATTTGTGGTCCACATCCCGTGGTTTCATGAGCATAGTGAAGTCACAGTGTGGAAATGCCTTCCATTGATGCAGTTTGACAACACCTCTATGATTTATAATCTTAGATAATTTCAGGGGACATGGAGGTTAAGGAACTTGGCCACAGTCATATTACTAGCTAAGTCAGAACTTAGGTCTTCTCAATTTGAGGAATGACTGTTTACCTATGATGTTACAAAGTTCCATGTGGCCTACCTACTTGGCAGTCAAAATTCTTGTCTTAAGTAACTACTTTCTAAGTCATTGAAAGCATTCAGTACAGGAACTCCTCATATCTCTTTGGCGGCCTGAGTGCATTATGACCATACAATAAAATAAAGTGTGAACATTTTACTTAATGACAACTATCATGCAAATGTGGTGTGATTAAAGAGGTTGATGGGCAACTCTTAGCATTTACAAAAATTCTTTCACTTTTGACACCTTTTGATAGCTTAGGGGAGCTATAAGGATTCACTATTACTATCCATTCCTGAAATTAGGTAAATCAGTACATTTCAATACTTAGTGATATTTGTTTCCTACAATAGACTATAAACTCCTTGAAAGTAGTTGTTTCTTTTTCTTTTTTTTTCTTTTGCAAGAAAAGTAGGGAAGGATAACCTTGGTGCTTAGCACAGTGCCTGGTACATAGTTAGTAACTACTTAATGAATACGTTAATTGATTAATTGATCAGTGAAGGAAATCCTCAGCTCAAGTCCTCCTTTGTTCACGCATTAGAGAGAAGGGTACCTTGGAGACTCAAGGGCTCTGTCATTGTAGTACAAGCCCTGGAAATTCCTAACAAGTGGAAAATGTTTCATGTATGGATGTAGCAACAGACTATAGAAATGTTAAAAAGACTAGGCTAGCTGAGTCTGTAATATTTTAAGTAAGGTATCTGTTGGGTCAGTCAAACATAGTACTCTTCGTAACCAACTGTACTGCATTTGAAAATGTACCCATGCTAACATTAAAGGAAAACTTAACAGTAATTGGACCATTTTAAGCCCTAATTCACTAGACCTTCTTGAATATATCTTCAGAAACTCCCTGTAATTATGGATCTTTGGAACATGTCATTTTTCAGTTTTATTAGGAACACAACAGTATAGTTAATTCACATATAAAATGCTTTCCTCTGAAAAGGCTTTTTTACAATAAGTTACTGAAAAAGAATGGGCAAGGGTGTGTGTAGTGGAGTGGGGATAGGCAGGAAAAGATTTGTCTTTTGAAATAGAATAGTCATGTATTTTTGTGCCTGTGTGAGAGACAAGAACTCAATAAATGCTTTTCAGAAAGAGCATCTTGGTGTTTTTTCTCTTCCTTGTGAAAGACGTTTGTGTATCCTTAGATCCATTATACTTACTTGTCTAATGCAGCAAACAACACAGTAAACAACACTAGGATGCTCTCATATTTTAAAGCAACATATTCCAATAGTGCAATCAACATTAAGTAATTCTTCATACTTCAAAGGAGAATTCTCTACTGGAGAGAGGTTATAAGGAAACCAATGCACACCGAAAATAATAATAACAATAATATAATAATAATAATCTAGTGGCTTTCAAATTAGAGTTAATTTACAAATGGGAGAAGCTAAGCACAATTTTTTCTGTAACATACACATATTTCTTAAGCAACCATTTGTTAATATTAAAAAAAGAATATGGAGTTTGAGTACTGTTATATTCTTAGACCAGGCTACCATGAAATAGGAGATATTATATTGGATTTGGAGTTCAGGAGACATCATGGAATAGTAGATAGAATATTGGACACAGATATGGGAAGACCTTGGTTCAAATCTGGTCCCTAATGCTTATTTGTGTGTCCATGTGGAAAGCACAATCTCTCTGGACCTCAGTTTCTTAGAATGTGAAATGGGAATAATAATAATTGTATCACCTGTCTCATAGGGCTGTGGTGTAAATCAAAGTAAGTGGTCTATGCATTAGATGGATATAGGTAGTATACTAGCTACACTACATTATATTCTATACTATACTATCTTCAAGAAGACCTGAATTCAAATCCTGCTTCAGACATTTCCTAGTTGTATGGTCATGGGCAAGACTCAAAAATTCAATCAAATTCTTTTTCTTCATCTTTTTTCATCTGAAAAAAATAGAGATAATAATAGCACCTACCTCATGGGGTTCTTTGAGGATTAAATTATATATATATATATATATATATATATATATATATATACATGCATATTATATATATAAATGTTAACTACAGAAATGTTAACTCTTATATAAAGTTACTATTTAAAAAAATAATCATCTCATTTCTGTCTCTTTAAAGTGACTTACATAGACCAATATCTAGCACTGTACAACAAAATAAAGTTGAAATGGGTACATGATCTAAGTGTAAAGGCTGATACTCTAAGAAATCAGGGAGAGCAAGGTATAGTTTACCTGTCAGATTTGTAGAGAGGGAAAGACTTTAGGACCAAACAAGAGTTAGAGAGCATTATAAAATGCAGAATGGATCATTTTAATTACATTAAATTGAAAAGCTTCTGTACAACAAAAGCCAATGTTACCAAGATTAAGAGAGAAGTGGAAAATTGGGAAAGAATTTTTACAACCAGTGTCTCTGATAAAGGCCTCATATCTAAAATATACATAGAATTGAGTCAAATCTATAAGAATAGAAGCCATTCCCCAATTGATAAATGGTCAACAGGCAGTTCTCAGAAGATGAAATTAAAGATATCTATAAGCATATGGAAAAATGTTCTAAATCACTATTGATTAGAGAAATGCCAATCAAAATAACTCTGAGTTACCACATCTCACTGTCCAGATTGGCTAAGATGACAAAACAGGAAAATGATGAATGCTGGAGAGGATGTGGAAAAATTGGAACACAAATGCATTGTTGGTGGAGTTATGAACTGATCCAACCATTCTGGAGAGCAATCTGCAACTATGCCCAAAGGGCTATTAATAAGTGCATACCCTTTGGCCCAGCAATACCACTTCTAGGGTTATATTCCAAAGAGATCAGAGAAGTGGGAGGAGGACCAGTATGTACAAAAATATTTATAGCAGCTCTTTTTGTGGTGGCAAAGAATTGGAAATCAAGGGGATGCCCATCAATTGGGGAATGGATGAACAAGTTGTGGTATATGAATGTAATGGAATACTACTGTGGTATAAGAAATGAGGAGCTGACATACTTCATAATAACCTGGAGAGACTTATATAAACTGATGCTGAGCTAGAAGAGCAGAACCAGGAGAAATCTATACACAATCACAGATACAATGTATGAGTGACAACTAACTCCTCTCAGCAATGTGAGGTTATATGACAACTCCAAAAGACTCATGATGGAAAGAGATATCCACATCCAGAAAAAGAGTTGTGGAGTCTGAATGGAAATTGAAACAAGCTACTTGCTGTGATTCTTTTTCTTGTTGTGTTTTGTTTCCTCTTTCCCACCTATCATTCCATCAGTTATAATCCTTCTTTACAACCTGACTAATGATTAGTGTGAAGATATGTGTAGATCCTATATTCAACCATATGCTATCATGATGGTAGGGTGGAGAGAGAAGGGGAGAAAATTTGAAACTCAAGGGACTGTGGGACTAAATGTTGTAGACTAAAAGTAAATAAAGAAATCTATTTAATTAAACAAACAAAAAAAATAAAAAAATAAAGTGCCCTAAAATATTTCTGGGCATTGTAGGGTTTAGTTTTTGAAACAAAAGCCTAGTTATGTGAAGAAATTCTATGATCGATTTCCCTTGCATTATTTTTATTGTGATTCCTATATTCCTATTTGTTGATTAAAATAACAACTAGTGTGGAGATTTGCTTTAGGAAGACACATTGTATGTGGTCAGAATTGAATAACAAATAAGAAGACAAGAGAAAATCAAATGTCTAGAATGACTGTGAGTTTTAGGCCTGAATAGGGAAGATCCATCCAAACCAGTAGGATCTACACGGCATACTGGAAACCTTACCCTTTTAACATCTTGTAGATATAAGTAGAACACTTGGGCTACCTGTCATCCTTCATGATCACTATGAGCAGCCTATCTGCTTTTGCAATCATGTATTTACTTATTCATTTCTTTTATACTGGCTTTTGCATACAAATCATCACAGCTTGGCAACATGTGCAGTATGTTGAACAGCACCTGGATTCCCTTTTATTGCCCCTTGGGTCATATACAATTAAGACAAAAATCTAGACAATAACCATTCTTTCTTTAATTGTTTTCTGCTTTGTGGCCTGATAGGCTATTTTCTTCTCAGTTATTATGGATCCCATTGAGGGGAGCCCTGCAGTATTCTGCATCTTGATGCAGTTCTCATAAGGTCATCTGTAAACAGTAACATTCATAGGGAATCCATTTTCTGTTTGGATCACTTTCAGAGCACCATGACTGTGGTAAATGCCTTTGGCAAGCAAATGTTTCCCTGTTTTATGCCTTATTGATTATCAGAGGATTTTTGAATAAAATTTATTGTGCTTATGAAGGAATTTTAAATGATCTCAACATGTGCTGGGGAGATACCTTCTTGGAGAAAAGCCTTGAAGGCTATGTTTTGTTCTACTGAGTCTTTCTTTTTTTTAAATTCAGAAACAGTGTAAAGCAAGCTCTTACATTCTGTACTTTTCAATCAAATCTATCATTATGAAGATATAAAATGTCCCTTATATTTTCATCAAATTCACCCATGATCCTCGTAGAAATCAATTTCATAAAGACTGTTAAGGACTGAAAAAGTAGACATACAAGTATGAAGTTACTGATTTATTTTCGTATTTTTCCACTGGACTGCAATTTAGGGTAAGGCATGATACCAGTCTTTCACTATCTTTCCTTCTTTTAAATATCATGAAGATTTATAACAAGATTTTGAAGATATCAGGATGAGCATGACTTTCTTTTGAATATATTTCATCTGGTTCATCTGTTTTTTTCCTAATTTTATCTTCTTCAGTGCCCTTTCTTTTTCCTCACATAACCCACTGGAACCCAAGACATTAAAATCCAGGAATCATTGTTTCACTGTCATTAATACTGAAAGCTGTTTGCTATAGCAATGCCTGTCTTACTTATTTGTTGTCCTATTTATTCTTCTATTTCTTCTTTTTTTTCCTGCTTTTTTTTGGAGGGCAATTGGGGTTAAGTGACTTGCCCAAGGTTACAAGCTAGTTTTTTGTGTTGTGTCTGAGGCTGGATTTGAATTCAGATCTTCCTGACTCCAGGGCTGGTCCTCTATTCACTGTGTCACCTAGCTGCCCCATTCTATTACTTCTTGTGGGATGAAATTTCATAGCTGAGTCTCATACCAAACTTTTTTCAGAATTTCTTCCTTATTATTTTTCCCTTGGTTTGTGATATAATACTGCTTATTCTCCTCAGTAACACTTATAAAAATTAGTTTGTTGTCCTTGGCTGCTATAAAATCATATGTTTGTTGGTTGGGGAAAGTATCTCATGTCTTTTTGGTCTTCTCATTATGGTGATTGCTTTCTATCATTTAAACATCATAAGAAATTACCTGAATTTGAATATGTATCATTTTCTTAATGACTTTGCTGCTTTTGTTATTAATATTTATTTTTAATAGCTCAGTTTGGAGCTATTATACCTATCTACAATATATTCTTTACTTTTTTCCCTTTCTTTGAGTTTAGTATTAACTTTAAATTTTTCTTTAACTATGGGTACACCCCAAAACTGTGTGCAACAGAAATCTTTACTAAGAGGTTTCTCAAGGGAGGAAGCAGAAAAGAATGGTTTCTTACAATCTCGAGAAAGGGCCACCCTCCTGACAAATGGTCAGGGAGGAGAAGCAATTTACAAAAGGAAATGGCGAAGTTATAAAGCCCTAATGTGGAATTCTCACCCGCCTGGCTTCTGATCCTTTTCTTCCATTGGCTAGAAGTCAGGTGTTTAATCTTAGCAAAGCAATCTACCTCAAGTAGTGGAACAAGGAACATTAGCCCACCCAATGTACATTTGAGAAAGCACTTCTGTTCTTATTTGGCCTGTCTTATGTTGAGGTGTCACTGAAGAGAGGGGTACCTCCCTACCATTCTGACTTTTGAGTGTTGTAAATCATGTGATTTCTGGTGAAGAGGAACTTTGGCCTATTTCACATGAAAAGTCTTACTAGATTTTAGAGTATGGTCTGAGAAGTTTTTACTTCTTTCATTCAACTAATTTGGGGCTGGAGAACCTGGAGCCCCTAGGTTATTGGGTTATTATCTTCAGGTGCACCACACCTCCAAGTTCTTTTATTTGTTTCTCCAGAGAGAACCTCTGAGCTTTGTGTCTTCTGGTTCCATTAATGACAAAATGAAACCAGAAGAAATGACAAATTAATGACAAATGACATTAATGACAAAATGAAACCAGTTTCTCCAATATGATTTTAACCCATTCATATTGAACAGAATATACACACATAAAGCACTGAGTCCAAGTTCACAGAAAAAAATCCTTTTATGAAGGGGATTTGTTCTGTGAAGTTTGGATTCAGTCAAAGGTCCACACTTGAGGACTTTGAGGGCCACATGCAGCCTCAAGGCTGTAGATTTCCCAATCCTGAACTAGTTGATGGTTTAGTCACAGAGTTTGTTGAAATGGGATTGACTTACACTATTAAACAGGTCTTTCTGGTATTTTAAAATGGAGTCAATTTATTACAAGGTAAGATTCAATCAGGAAGTGGTTGTGAAGGAGTTATTTCTAGAAGTGACCATGTTTAAAAAAAAGACAATAAAATAATTGTTTCAGAATAAAAGAAAAAGATACCATAAATTTCTTTTCTTTTTTTTATAGTATGGCTTGGTGCTGTCCATATTTATTATCTTCAAACACTTTTTTTAAAGCAATTGGGGTTAAGTAACTTGCTCAAGGTTACACGGCTAGTCATTATTTATGTGTGGGTGCTCATTTTCTGAGGCCGGATTTGATCTCGGGTCATCCCAACTCGGAGGCCGGCGCTCTTACTCACTGCGCCACCTAGACGCCCCTTCAAACACTTTTCTTAAAGAAATTTTATGACGTATAGCCATTAGGTTTATGCATAGTCTATATTCTTTTCAACTCTTGGATTACCTACTTTTAGATCATATTTTTCATGACAATCACTCCCACTCATTTTCTCCTATTTTATATTGAAGTGAATGTGTATCAGTGCCCAAGACAACTTGTCCTAGAATACTCTTTAGTTTCTTCTTTCTTAGATATGTCTCTACTTCATCATTCTTAGGAACAGATGTTCACAAATAAATTGCAATTATTCAATGTGGGCTTTTTGCTTATACTCATCATAAAGACTGCAAGGCAAGATGCCTAACTATTCCATGAAATTATATTTCTTATTGTCTTCAGGGGCACCACCACTCCAAGTTCTTTTATTTGTTTCTACAGAGAGAACCTCTGAACCTTATATCTTCTGCTTTCATTAATGATAAAATGATAAACACTGACATGGTTTAGTTCCTCCAAGATGACTTTAACCCATTCATATTGAACAGAAAATACACATAGAGAGCACCAACAATTCAATGAATATTTTCAGATAGTCTAATAAAAACTGTGTGATTCTCAGAGGTCTCTCAGTATTTTACACTTATTGTTACAGAACTTAGAGTAGTCGATAGAACCCTGGGACTGGTGTCAGAAAGACCTGAATTTAAGTCCAACCTCAGATTCATATTCACTGTGTGACCATGGGGAACTCACTTAACTTCATCTGCCCAAGTTTCCTCATTTAAAATATAGATTAATAATAGTACCTTCCAGGATTGTTGTAAAGATAAAATGATATAATATTTGTAATCCTTAATGCACTATATAAATACAAGCTATTATTAATATTAAGTGAAAGGGAACCTAACCAAGACTGAGGGATATTTTGTATTTGACTTTTGTTTCTTGATTAATTCTTACATTTCAGCAACCATTGGTCAAACCAATAGGAATGAGCCTCTTCTTACTTTGCTAGACTAGTCCTTGAAAAACAAATGTAATGCCTCATGTGGGTTACAGTTGAAGACTTGCCAACTTGATTGAACCTTCTAAAAGAGATTAATTTCCTCTGGCATTACTTTCAGTAAACCATTGTCACTTCCATACTGTACTGAGGCATGAAAGTTTTTAATGACCCATTCTAAATATATTGACCAAAAAAAAATAATAAACTCCTTAATCTGCTTTGGTCTGTGTTACAGGAATGTAAATTTTTAAGATTTTCCCTGCCCTTAGGTTAAGTGCACCTGGAACCTGTGGTGGGAGGCTTGTTTTTCAGAAACTCCCACACCTTGGTGATTTGTGATTGGGGAGTGGGTCAAGAGGGTTGTTACATTCTCTGAGCCAGGAGAAGGCTATATAATCCCCGATTCAAGGAAGGTGTTATTTTGGGGCTCACTTTGAGAAGTGTTGTGTGATTTGACCAGATGAGACTCTGTGTAGCCGTTGAGAACTCCCCAGCTTTGAAAAACCCAGATGTTGATGCTTCCCTCTCTGGTAACTGTGATTTGGATGTATGTTAATGGTCAGACAGTTTGGAAGCCTGTCTGCTTGATCTGTTTCTCTGTCTTGTAACTTCTGTCTGTATACTCTGAAGTTTGGGGTGCTGACCTTTTTCCCCTGAACTAGGTAAATGATATATGTTTGATTGATTAAAGTAAGCTTGTTAACCCATTTTGAGTTGCTTTCCTTTAGAAGCAGATCTAAGAACCTGTGTTGGCAGCCACCCTGGGGATGCTGGGGCACTTGCCCCTATAGTCTGAAAAAAAATCTGAATACTAAAGAGATGATTGGTTTCATTTGTTATTCATATTACCTTTTAAAATCATCAATTAGTATTTGCATAGTCCAAGTCTGAGTGAATTGGAAAGTGTGCCTTGCTTTCCTTGTGTGAATTGTTTTCATTGTGACTTTGAATAATGTGGTACCCAGCTTGATGTTTGGGTATAACTTTTTTTGTTCTGTACCTTTTCAAGTTTCTAAGTATGATAGATTATCTAATCTTATTTTTATTTCTAGTAGAGGCAAGAGGTAGGCAAAGGGTTTATCTTAGCTTTTTTCTAACCTAATTTTAACTTTTTTTAACAATAAATATTTATTATTGAAATGCCATCTCAGTCTTTCTCATGCAGTACAATTTATTTTAGGTTCTTACAATCTGACACTTGTTCTTTAAATATGAATGGAAGAGCGAGTTTTTTTCTTCTTATTAAGATTACGGATAGTTTTCTCACTCTGGCAAGGTGTTTATAACCTATATGACTCCAAAAATTGAAGAAAATATGTATTGCTATTCCATTTATTAAAAAAAAATACTGAGGAAAGATTTAATTAGATTCCTGAAGTATAGCCACTGCAAAGAAAAACCTACTGTCCCTTTCACTTTCAGGGCCACTTTTTTTGTTGTTGTTATTCAATCATTGCAGCTGTGTCCAATTCTTCGTGACTTTATTTGGTGTGTTTTTGCCAAAGATACTGGAGTGGTCTGACATTTTCTTCTTTTACAGAAGAGGAAAGTGGATCAAATAGGGTTAAGTGACTTGCCCAGAGTTACACAGCTAGTAAGTGACTGAGGTCAAATTTGAACTCAGGTCTTCCTGACTTCAAACCTGTCATTCTTTCCACTGAGCCATGTAGCTGCCCTTAGAGAAAAGAGAGATTGCTTTTGTTGCTGTTTTTTATAGAACTTCTACTAACCTAAAAGATACTCTAACAGACATCAGACATGAAAGAACTTTTAAAAAAAAATAATCTAAAAACAAAAGCAAAAGACTTTCAGGGATTCCTCTTGAGCCATAAGGGATGTTTGCTGATACAACTATAAACCTCACTATAAATATCTCAGTAATAACTATTTTTGTATATATATATATATATATATATATATATATATATATATATATATATATATATATATATATATATATCTTCCTCTAAAGTAATTTGGAGGACTTTTAAATAGTCCTTTCTCATGTTTATCTGTCTTGAAAAATACTTTGTGAGATGCTATGGTTGCAGATCTTGGATATTCCCTCTGAAGTTTTGAATGCTGACACCTGCTCAGCACAGTAGACAGAAACACATGAGCTGTCCCTACGTCCCAAAACATGAAAGATGCTGGGACCCAAATACTGGGTTCCAGGCATTGTTCTAAGCACTAAGGATAAAGCAAAAAATGAAATGGGGCACAAATGTTCAAGGAGTTTCTCTGTAGATAGAAAGTCCCTTCCTTCTTGGCTGGCAGCTTCCAGACTACCTCAACTTCCAGCATGGAATATAGGCTACCATTTGCTCCATAGGTCATTGTGCCCAAGCTGAATTATAGGATCTTAGACCTAGAGCTGTGAGGAATCTCTGAAGCCATCTATGTCAACCCCCTCATTTCACAGATAAGGAAACAGTATCATCGAGGTGGTATGGTTTGTCCAAATTTATAGCTATAGTAAGTTTTATCTTGTCTTTTTTTTTGGAGGGGGGAAAGCAGGGAAATTGGGGTTAAATGACTTGCCCAAGGTCACACGGCAAGAGTTAATTGTCTGAGGCTGAATTTGAACTCAGCTCCTCCTGACTCCAGGGCTGGTGCTCTATTCACTGCACCACTTAGTTGCCCCTATAGTAAGTTTTAGAGGTAGGATTTGAACCCAATACTCACATCAGATTCCACCACTGTCACACACTGTCTTCCTCAACTTTTCAATAGATAGTAAGGAAAATCACTTTCTTCTTATTATGGTAATCCATTCTGTCCTGGATATGGAATTCAAATAGGTATGAAACCAGGCACCACATCTGCCTCCAATATCAGAGATGCCTTTGAGACTATACCATCACCTAGTCACTGCATGCTGGGAGACACATATAGAAAGAGTGCGGTACATCTTCCTTTTATAATCTACTTTCCCATTTCCATCTGTCATTTTCCCTCATGGTCATTTACAGCCTTAAAAATATCATCATCCAGATTCCCAGATGGATTATGCTTCCATTTTCCAAGAAAATAAGATAGGGAACTCGATAAGAATCGCTGGGCAGTAGGCCTCCACTAAAGGGGAATATGAATATAGTTTAAGACTCTTTGAATTACCTTATAATCCAAACCACTCAAGAAATAAAGCATTAGTTCCGTGTAGCTTCTAACTATGGGGTTTTACTTTTGTCATGAACCTGTGAATTAACATGTTAACCACAAGAATGCCAAGACACATTGCTAGCTTTTTCTTCATCTTGTTCTCTGAGTAGGAGTGAGAAATATCTATTATGCATTTTTACTTATTTTCACAATGTACAAGATATGGAAGGCAATAAAAAAGAAACTACCGAGACTGATTTGTTCCTGGAAAATATATTTTGGCAGCTTCATATCCCCTCCCCCACCATCCCAAGATGAAACATTTAGATAAAATAATTTTCAAGGCTTTTAAATGGATCCAGGAAAAAAACCGACAATAACACAACACAAATGAGAACAGGTAGATGCAAAGATGTGGGCACCAATTCAGGACGCTAAATATTCAGTGGGAGTCTTCGGTATATGGTGGGAGCTGCTTCCTGATTTAGCCAAACTGTACTCTTAGAATGACCCCCTGTGGCTGGACGGATCAACAGCAGAACATTCCACTGTCATTCTCCCCTCTCTTTGTCACTGGTTCAAAAGAAGCCTTTGCTGTCACTACTACAAAGAGTTTCTACTAAATATTCAAAAGATTTTCCTTTTTGGATTATTTATGAAGAAGAAATTTAAAGCCCTAGATACATTTATAAAAATTGATTCACTTCAAAAATAGATTCTGAAATTTCTGGCTCAAAAAAGGAACTTGTTTATAGACAACAAGGTAAAATTTCTACATTATCAGTCTTACAAGGTTACCATGTCTAGTTATAATTGATCAGGCAACAGCATAGATTTTTAGCCCATTTTCCTGAAAATAACAGTGCCTTTAATATAAGAACTGTGTCTGAGCTACTTGCTTGTCATAGGCTAACTAGGTGCCCTCAGGCAAGTCATTTATAGTACCTAGGCCTCTGTTTCCTAACTAGCAAGTTGATGGGAAGCAAAATGAGGAATTGATGTCTGAGGTCTTTCCCATTTTCCCATTTTATTACTTTATCATGTTTGTCTTTCTTTTCCTTTACAGTGAAGCTATTTTTCATCACTTTCTTAATCATTCATGTTTGGGGCCTTATCCAAAGCAAAATATTTTGTACTGTGAAACAGGAGAAATATTACTGTTGTGGTTGATATATTCTATGTCCTTTACATCTGTTTAAATCTCAATTTATTATTCATGATTCGTGTCTAATGTCATCTCGACTATAAAGTTTTCCCTGACTTTGATACCTGTTAAAAATTTAGCAAGCAGGTGCAGCTAGGAGGCACAGTGAAAAGAGAGCACTGGCCCTGAAGTCAGGAGGACCTGAGTTCAAATTTGATCTCAGACACTTAACACTTACTAGCTGTGTGACCTTGGGCAAGTCCCTTAACCTCAATTGCTCTGCCTCACTCCCTCCAAAAAAGACAAAAAAAAATTAGCAAGCGTTAGCAAAATATTAGTTAGTGAATATTCAGAAGAGGAAGTAGTGATCATAAGGAACCAGCATGAACTCAATCAAGAACAGACCATGTAAGTATTTGAGGTCAAATTTGAACTCAGGAAGAGGAATCATCCTGACTCCAGGCAGCATTATCCACTGCACTATCTAATTTACTTTCAATTTGGTAGAAATTCACTAATTGTTCCCACTTCTACCCCCAAATCTCTCTTCACCCCACTCCAACCCCCACCCCATCCTGCTAGGATCTATGCTCAACTCTGTAATGTTTAACATATTAAAAAAAAGATTTCGAGAAAGGTATTGATCATACATTTACTAAATATGCATAATGACACAAACCTTAGAGAGAGAGCTAACATGTTGGGGGACAGAATTAGCATCCAGTGATAATTAAATAAACTAAAATGTCAGGATGCATTTAATAAGGTGGGATTTAAAAAAGAAACTTTGCAAGTACATTTGAATAATACCTGGAAGTTTTAGTGACCTGAAAGCCTATGAAACAATAGCATGGTATGGCAGCCAAAAAGAGCAATGAAATCTGAAGTAATACCATTACTGATATTTGGTCAGGACAAATCTGGCATATTGTGTCCCATTTTAGATAGGACATTAACAAACAGGGAAGCTTCCAGAGGAGGAGGACCAGAAGCATAAAGGGTCACATGATGATTTCTTAATTAACCTGGCAAATCCATAACTAGGGCAGGGTGAAGAGAGCTTTGCCCAAGGGCACTGACTGTACTTGTACTTTTTTAGCTGGTAAAACAAATAAGTTTAGCATCTAGTAGGCAAAAATACTTGGTTAAATTAGGAAGCTACATGATAGTCCACTTAATTCCTCTGGCAACTCTCCCTGGTCAGTTCCCCTGGAACCTGGTCTCACCTTCATTCATCCTCCAGTAGTTGCCTCTCCAACAGCTATTTTGAAGAATTCTGAGGTCTCTATTTCCTCCTACCTACCCTAACAAACTGAATTGGTCTCTATTGAAAGGTACTTTTTGTGCTGTTAGATCCTGGAACATTTTGAGGTGTTTACCCAATACCAAATTTGCTAGTTTAACTGGGAAGTGCCATTGTTTGCCCTGGAGAAGTGAATACTCAGGTAAGACAGGATAACTTTCTTCATTTTAAGGGCTATCATTTGGAAGAGGGATTGTTAAGTTTTTCCTCAGGGAGGATAACTAGAAGCAATCAGTGTAAATTATAGAGAGTTATAGTGAGATTTGATGTAGGGTAAACAAAACATCTTAATGACAAAGGTAATCCAAAATGGAAGGGTGACCTCAGGGTTCAGGTTATCCCTCAATGCAAACCTTGAGGAAAGGCTGAATGACTGTATGCCACATATATTGTGAAAAAGGTTTCTTTTACAGTCAGTTGATAAACATATTTCATGTGCTTATTATATGCTTGGAGCTATGCCAAGTGAAAGAAATACAAATGTGAAAAAGACAGTTCCTCCCCTCAATGAGCTTACAGTCTAATGGAGGAAGACAAGCCATAAAAGGAAGCCAAAGAGTGGAGGGAGAGGAGTGCCTGTAGAAGTCCAAAGAATACAACTGGGTAGAAAATGATGCAATAGCTGACCTTGGTGCTGGCCTTAAGAACTCTTCACTCACTACTACAACATTTTAGATGGGCTACATAGTTGCTGAGATCTATTCTAAATCTGAGGGTCTGTTAGTTTTGCCACCATGATAGCTGAGTGATTTCTTTTCCCTCTGAAGTGCTGGCCTTGCAATCAGGAAGACTCGATTTTAAATCCAGACTCAAACATTTCCTAGCTGTGTCATCCTGGGCAAACCACTTTGTCTGCTTCAGTTTTCTCATTTGCGAAATGGAAATGGTAACAGAGCCTACCTTCCAGGTTTTTTGTATGGATGAAATGAGATGATATTTGTAAAGAGTTTTGAGAACCTTAAGATACTATAGAAATGCAAAGTATAATTATTTGATAATTAATCATAAATAGCCCTTGGCCATCTCCACTGCTATCCAAAGCTGTTTTTTAAAATAATTTATTTTTATGACTTATCTCCTTAAATAGATTATAATACTTTTAAAAACAGGAATTATTTTATGCTTTTTAAAAAAATTCCTTTTTACAATCTTTTAATGATTAGGGATAAATTTGGAAGTTATAGCAAATAGAGTTGCATTTATCCTGTGTCCTTGTTTGTGCTGTAGTAGGTCTCAGTAGAACGTTGAAGCAGGGGTGGGAGAGTGAAGAAAATGGAAGAGGGAGTTGCAAAAGAAGTTTTAGTTAGATGAATACTCTTAACAGTCAGGGAAAGGAAGTAAAGGCAAGGAAGAATAGAGACTGATGACTAGGTGTGAGCTCAAAAGGTCAGTGATGGCAGCCCTGTCTGAAACAGAAGCCAAGGTCCATAGTACAGATCATATACAGATTCCTGAAATGGGTCAGAAGTAGTAGCGACATTTAAACTGGAAGCCAGGTAAAGCCAGGTTCAGAGTAGCAATTTGGATAGTGAAATCAAAGGGTCAGTACCAAGTGAGCATTGGACTGTATAAAGAAGCACAGTATTAGAGTAGGAAATGACCCTCATTTTATAACTCAGTCCAAAAGAGATACAGTAACTAGACCAAGGCCATACAACCAGGAAGTCGCAGGGTAAAGTCTTCTGTAACCTGTGAGATGGGACTGAAAAGGGGTGAGACTGGCTTTTAATATACATAATGAAATTTCATTTAAATCAATGCCGTCTCTTAGAGTGCTCAACTGGGGAAGCTATACTTATGTTCCAGAATTCAGAACATCTATAGAACTGCTTTTTGGAAATTACCTTTGGAGTTCATAAATGAGCCTTTTCTCATCAATTTAAGACCACAGAAAACAATCTTACCTAATTTGATCACTTATGTCATTCACTTGATTTCATTTTAAATGACTCTTACCTGTTTTCAGAAATCAAGTAAACTCTCAAGGGATTTGCCACCATTGGGGAAAGACATCAAAAAGAAAACAATACAATATATGCAGAGCATTTTTAAAGTGTGCCTCCAAGAATATCTTAAGCATTGGTGGAGTGATAACTAGCATGCAGCAAATGGTAGCTTGCTCTATGGCAACAACATCTAGAATTTGCAAGACAGGGTGTACTCCCTTCCCAGGAAGGGCCACATTCTTACCATGATGACCATTGGCCCCACATCCTCACTTCACAGTATTCCATTGATCAATTCCACTCTGTAGTGCAATTAGATACCCCCAAGCTACTCCCTCCATGGTTTCAATGTTCTGATGTGCCTCTTGAGGGTTCTGCCTTCCTGTAGCCAGCCCCATTTATAATAAGTTAAACTGCCCCTGCTCTTAGTACAACTTCACCTCTGATTGCCCTATTATCTGTCATCTACCCACAACTGTTTTTACTGAAGGTGAAAATCTCCTCCCTTATGTCTCTGAGAAGTAGTATTGTTGGAATAAATCCTGAAATGACTATGTTGAAGGGGGCAAATCAATAAACATTTATGAAGTGCTTACATTGTGTGAGGGACTGGATAATGTGTTGGAACAAAAACACATACTTGGCAGTATATATTTTGTGATATTTAACAACTGAAAAACCATTTGAAGAAGCAATGTGTTAATGGGTTTGGAGTCAGAAGACCTGGGTTCAGCTCTTCTACAAATTCTCCAGGTCTTCAATCTAGTCATTCATTTGCTCTGGGCCTCCATATTGTCATGTATAATATGGGAGGGTTGCACAAGATGAGCCCTAAGGTCCCTTCCAGTGTTAACATTCTATGAGTTTTTAATTCTTACTTTATAGTCACACCTCATTCCTTTGTTAAGTGAGCTCGTGACTGAGATGTAAAATTTCTACAACTGATGCTTTTTCACTGCAGCAACACTGAACTTGAGAAACTTTTGAAAGAAGAGAGACACAAGTGAGGAATAATGTAAGTAATGTTGAAACCATTGCCAGCTGTCAGAATTCCAGTTGGTGTCACCCCCTCCTCTCAAAAACTCACAGAAATAATAACAATAACTCACATTTATATAGTGCTTTATGGTTTGCCAAGCCTTTTCCTCTTAACAGCCCATGGAGGAGGTAGATGAAGGATACAGCTCACAGCTAAGCTGGAAAAGACTCCTAGCAAGCTGAATGACTCATATGGGGCTCCAAAACATCCTGAAAGGTCTTCCTTGTAAACTAAATTAAAAAAACCTCAAGTCTAAAGCAGACTTACAATCAATTAACAAGAATTTTCCAAATAAAGAGCCTAGCAATAGAAAGGCTGATCTCCTGTAGTATTAAGTTCAAAGCCCAGTGCTGCCAAGAGACAAGTAAAGCTATTAGATGGGGAGTGTGCATGCTGCTAATCCCTGAGAGACAGTAGAACCAGACCAAAGATAGCACTGTGAAGGCAGGCAAAAAATTTAAAAACTTGATCATGCAAGCTGCTGACAACCATGGGACCCCAATTAGGATTGGAATGTTACTGTGGAATGATGAGAGTTGAAACCACCCCACTGCTGCTGACCCACTCTTCTGCTAATTATGTAAGTACCAATTGTGGCTTTATCACCACAGTGATGAAATCCACATACCTGGTGGTAGAAAGGATATGAAATGTTTTTCCTAACCTTGGTGAGGGGAGGGAGAAAAAGGAAAGCTATTTAAAGCCACAGGGCTAGATTTATGGCTGTTTATCCTGTGTTAAAAATGGCATCCACGATTGCCTGGTTGACTCTTAATGGGAATTGTGATTCTGAGACG
Organism: Gymnobelideus leadbeateri; assembly: GCA_011680675.1. Taxonomy (NCBI): domain Eukaryota; kingdom Metazoa; phylum Chordata; class Mammalia; order Diprotodontia; family Petauridae; genus Gymnobelideus; species Gymnobelideus leadbeateri. The sequence goes on from WOXC01006966.1 coordinate 177,825, forward strand.
TGAATTAAAAAAAAAAAAAAAAAAAAACTTCCCTGGGTTTGAATTGTTCTCATTTAGAAAAATCCATCAGAATTCTGTAGTTCTCAGCAATTTTCATGTCTCAACAAATGCCTAGTTTAGAGAAGCCTGACAGAGAACTATCTTCATTGTTAGAAAGACCTGGGTTCAAACCCTGCCTCCAATAGATGCCCTGGACAAGTCACTTTAACTTCTCAATGCCCCAGGGAATTCGTTAAGACTTTATGTTGCAAAGTAGCTCTCAATGACTTTTATTAGTGCAGGGAATTCTTCTTGTTGACCTGTTCTTCCCAGTTTGCCAGCTCACAATTTCTTCCCACTATGCAGTTTCTTTGACAATTCATTTTAGCTCTCAAGGCCCGATCTGCAAAATGAGGGATTTGAACTATTTAATTTCTAATATCTCTTTCATCTCTTAAACTCTGATCCTATGATCCCAGATGATGCCCTTTCCTCATGTTGTTCATTGGAGTCACTTGTGGATTATATGCTGCTGCCTGTTCACTTATTCACTTCTTCATTTATTGTTTATTTTTAGTTCTTTCAATGCAATGATACCCCATGTCTCACTGCCACATAGTTAAACCAGTGAAATGTTAGTATTGAAAGTCTGGGATTTTGCTTTCATCAGTAAAAGAGCTTTGAAATTTCTTACAAGCAACCCACACTGATCTACTTCTGTAGAACTCTTGACCCAGCTTGTTGTCTTTAACTGTACATTCCAAATATGCATCCTTTGGAGAAGTTCTATGGGTTGTCCATGCAAATATATGTTGAAATCTGGATAATATATACTCTTTATCTTCTGGGTCATTCCCATGTGGATATATAGGTCAAATACCTTTGAGGGTTTATAACACTCTTGAAGGGGGCTCAGCAGTGATCTGGAGCTTGATGTGATCAGCATAATCCCATCTCAAAGAGGAACATCTGGAAGACATCACAATCCATGGCCTGGACTCTGATTGAATCTCCCCTATCATAATGGTGCATGCTTTTATTGAGCAATTATCTCCTTACTTTATGCATTACCTGATTTTTATTACGAAAGAGGCATTCCTTCTGATATTATCTCTTCCAAGGAGTCTCGAATGGCCTTCATGATTGTTAAAGATTACTAATATTTAGCTGCTTTTAAGGTGACATTTTGTTTTACTGAGTAAAATTCTTAATGAACCACAAACAATGAGCATATTGGGATTTGCTTCTCTATATCTTTCAGTTAACTGTGAAATGGTAAAGATATGCTTCATTGTTGAATGCCACTTGCAAAAATTTACTTGTTTCCTTCTTGAGTCTATACTTGATCTGTGTATAGAAGGCTCCCATGAAGACTTTATATAGAAGGAAGAATAGTCATATACGTTAGTAGATCCTGATGCTCCTTCAGGTACCTTTTTTTTTTTTGGAAGGGGAATGTTAATAACTTCCAAGATTTTGTCCATACCTTTGCTATCTTACTTTCCCCCATATACCTTCTATTTAAGTCCCTTGAGATCCTCATGGTTTTATTGTGTCCAGAATGAATCTCCTTTGTCTCTGTACACATGGTCTAATCCAGCTATTCTGGTTGTTTTATGTAGTTAGTCTCTACTATAGAAGCAGATATGAGACTGTGACAATAGAGTTCAAATATAGTGGTTCCACCATTCCTAATAGACACTTTGGGGCAGCTAGGTGACTCAGCAGATAGACTGTCAATTCTGGAGGCAAAAAAATTCATTTTCCTGAGTTCAGATCTGCCCTCAGATAATTACTAGCTTTGTGTCCCTGGGCAAGTCATTTAACCCTGTTTGCCTTAGTTTCCTCATCTATAAAATGAGCTGGAAAAGGAAATGGCAATGCACTCAAGTATCTTTGCCAAGAAAGTCCCAAATGGGGTCATGAAGAGTTGGACATGCCTAAAAAACAACTGAATAATAAAAAGCAGCTGTTCTTAATGGAGGAAAAAAACTTAGCTATTATTTTTTTGTTTCTCTTGTTTTTGGTAAATACTTTAATTTCTTTTTCTATTTGTAGTTTTCTCTCCATTTTCACACTTGAAATGATTTTGCTTACTTAGAGATCTTATTTAGGTCAAAATTAGTTAAATAGTGTTGGACTGATTTTAGATATAATGCATGCTTTACCTATTACTGACTCATGAATAGAAGATGTAAAATCAAGAATATGAGTCAGCTTTGTCAGTCAACTCAACATTTTTTGTCTTTCTTTCAATATATACCTTTTGATATTTTCACCTGCATTTATTGCAAGAATTATATAGGATTTCAAAAAATGGCACATAGCATTTATGATGTTGATTTAATGCCTTCCTATCATTTGTGAAAAACCATGGTTTTCTGACTTTTTTATATTCAAAAAGGATTTTATTTGAATAAGATTTTGATTTATATATTTCTGTAAATAGCTTTTATATGTAATATATCATATCATATATTCATTAAATTCACCTACTAAGAAGATTGGGGTAGGTAATATCTATCTTTAGTAGGCAAAGAAATTAAGGAACAAAGAGACTAATTCAGAGCCCCATGGTTACATAGTGAGTGAACACTGAAGTCAGAATAAGAGCTAAAAAGTCCTTATCTCAAAGTAAAGAGGTATGTTGCAGTGAAGAGTGTTAACCCAAATCCACAGACTCTGTAAATTTTTTTAAAGCAATTGGGGTTAAGTAACTTGCTCAAAGTTATACAGTCAATCATAATTTATGTGTGGGTGCTCATTTTCTGAGGCCGGAACTGATCCCGGGTCCTCCTGACTCTGGGGCCAGTGCTCTTACTCACTGTGCCACCTAGCCACCCCTAGACTCTGTAAATTAATGCAATATTGTACCATGAATTAAAGACTCATAAAACCTCACAGATGGAAGGGAATAATGATATCAGGAAGTGTATTTCTGGGTGGTGAGGAGAAAACAAGCATTTATTAAGCAATTATTATGTGCCAGGGATTAAGTACTTTACAAATACCATCTCATTTGAGTCTTAAAACTCTATGAAGTAGATGCTATTATGATAACCATTGTACATTTAAAGAAACTGAAGCAAAGAATAAATGAGTCAGCAAGAATTACAGAACTAGTGGTTTATAAGACCTATTCTGTAGTCAGATCTTCCTGACTCCAACCCCACTGATTCTCATTGTCCTACATAGCTGCCAGCTAGTCAAGAAAGTAGAAAGGAATGAGCCCTCACTTTGTATCAAAGGAGCTAGATTCAAATCTCATTTCTGATGTTTGATGTCTGTGTGATCTTGGGCAAGTTATTTAACCTCTTTTGGTCTTAAATTTTTCATCTGTAAAATTAAGACCTTTGAACTAAATGACTTCTGTCTTAGACATCTAATTATATGATTCTATGGTCATCTTCTACTGAAAAACAACATCTTTCTATGGCGTGCTTGAGAAATAATCAGTATATCCTTTTCTTAAAGACTTCTTATGTATAGAGAAATCACCATTTGCCAAAGTAGCACATTTCAATATGGGTTTTAAGGTTTACAAAACACTTTTCTCACAATAACTATGTATGGTAGGTTAATAAAAATTGTTCTAAAGGAAAAGAGTTGGAAAGTATCCTAGCATGCCAAAAGTCACACAAAATGTGAGCTGCAAAAAGTCAACCTGAATTGGGTTTTTGTGAACTAAGCTAAATTTAAAATAATAACAACATAATTCCCAAGACAGATATACAATCAATCATCATACATATTTACTCTCCCTCAAGCACGCTGATCACTCAGTTTCTTAACCTACTCTCTACCCATGAGTTATTCCTCCACATGATCTCAGCTACAAATAAATGTATTCATATCTTTGATCTTGCCATTACATACAATGACTATTGCCACATTCTAGTCTAGGGTCCCCTTCCCCACCAAAAACAAAACAAAACAAAAAACAAAAAAGTTACCCAAAAGTTTAGAAAAAGATATTTTATTCCCACACAGAAAAGGGGATGCTAAGCACAAAAGAATCATGGAGGATATAAAAGAAAGATGAAGACTGAATTTAGTAACATATTAGTGATATCATATTCATCTGAGAGGTTAATATGCAAGGCTCATTGCAACCTAAAATAGTTTTTGAAAAGCTTCAAATTAGCCATTAGCCATTTCATATTTCACCTCGACTGAGCACAGGTTGATCAAGTGCCAAGCTTCATCTTCTTGTCATTGTCTCCTCCTCCTCCTCCTCTTCCTCCTCCTCCTCCTCTTCCACCTCCTCCTCCACCTCCTCCTCCTCCTTTTTCTTCACTTGATTCTATGCCATTCCTAATGGTGCTTGGGTAATCTACTGCTTCTCCAAAAATGCCATGATCATCATCTTGATGGTGTGAGATGCAGCTGTGACTGTAGGCCTCCATGCCTTTTGAATACTTACAAGTGCTTATATCAAAGAAGGAGGCATAAAATGGAGGCAGCCATATGTCTGGGGCAGGTTTCCAGTTGAACATATGCACATGGTTTGTGCCTGGGTACTCAACTCACCTGATGGTGCTCACAACTACAGTGTTCATGAAGAGGACTAGTTCAGGTATGGATTTCTGCTTTACTATACCCATTATGTTCTGATTCAGCAGATAAGTAAAGGAATCAACTAAAGCAATGTGTCTTACTTGAGCAGAGGTAGTTCTCAAACTTTCAAGTGGTCACCAGGAGTTACAATGAGCATTCTGCAAAGGAAATGGGAAGGGGGAAAGGGTCCTTCCTGAAGGATATATTCTCTCTCTCTCTCTCTCTCTCTCTCTCTCTCTCTCTCACACACACACACACACACACACACAGACACACACATAAACACATTCGCTGACACACATAAATATCTATACACACATATACACACTTATGTACACATAAAGACATATTCTAATTAAAGGGAAAATGTGTGCTGCAAAACACACAAAACATAATGTATATGGATATACATACATACACACATTTTTATTGTTCATTTCAGTTGGGTCCAACTCTCTGTGACCCCATTTGGGGTTTTCTTGGCAATTATACTTGAGTCCTTTGCCATTTCCTTCCCTAGTTCATTTCAGAGATGAAGAAACTGAGGCAAAGAGGGTTAAGTGACTTGGCCAAGGTCGAATAGCTTGTCTTCCTGACTCCAGGCCTGGGACTATATCCAACTTTGCCACCATATATACACATACATGTAAGCAAATGTGTATTGCAAATCAAAAAGGCATATGTATGCATATATAAATATACATATAACTCACATGCATGTATATACATATACACACATATATATGACTTATTGTTTTGTTTTACAATACATTTATTCTTTAATAAGAATCTCTTACATTGCTGCAGATCAAAGTGATTTGAATAAAATAGTTTATTTTTTCCTTGAAAATATTTCTGTAATGATTGCAGTGAAAATCTACATTTTTTTATAAAGGACTTGCTTGAGGGCAGACAATAACTATGATGTATAAGTGAAAGCTTTGTCACATGCACATGGTTATTGAACTAAAATGAAGAATTCTCCTTTTCACAGATATGTTGCTGCTAAATTGCATTATACTAGAGGTAGGTGCCCAATGAAAGGCAGTCGAATTTGAGTAGCTATACAGAGAGTAAACTTAATTTCTTCCCCGGTGGTACTCACTACTAGCGTCAGTAGTTCTTATTAGTTCAAGGGCACTAACAGCTATTTAAGTGTAATTGGGTTGACTGGCTTCTTTAAATGATTTTGTTTTCCACCAATGAAATAGTTTCATGAAAACATAACCCTTAATTTCCCATTCTGGTTGATTGAATATTCCTCTAGCTATCTCTACTCTAAACTTCAATATAAGATTTAATTGGTATAGCTTGAATCAGTGTGCTGTGGAAAAAGCTCCAGGTTTGGAGACTGAGGACCTGGATTCAAATCTCACCTGTCACTTAATAACTGTAAGACCATTGACATGATTTGAAACATTTCCGAGACAAGTTTTATCTTTAAAATTAAGAGCTCAAATTAACTGACTTCTAAGATCTCCTTCCATCTCTAAATCTATGATCCTATTCTATTTTTCACTAATCATTTGAAACTATATGATGACATTCTCCTCTCCACTAAATTGCTACCGCCATAGTTTAGGCTCATGTTGCCTTTTGCCTGAACCACAGTAATTACCTCCTAACTAATCTTGCAGTCTCTTCTCTCTCCAATCCATTTTCACACAATTGCTGACATAATATGCTTAATGGATAACTTTGATTGTGTTTTAACTCCCTTCTCCCCATCTTCCACTCATAAATCATCAATGATGCTATATTGTCTAGTGAGAAGATATGCAAACTCTTTAAAATCAGAGTCAGTAAATAAGCATTTATTAAGCACCTGGTACTTCTGAGCACTGTTCTAGGGATACAAAACAAAGGATGATGCAGCCCTTGACCTTGAGGTGTTCACAATCCAGTTGGGAAGACAACATGTAAAATGAATCTGAAAAGGAATATATAGAGAGTTACCTCATGTATGGGGTATGATGAAGCCTCACAGCATTGGTAAGAAATGATCTGAGGAAATGATAGTTACAGAGTTGATTTCATCAACAGATTGGGACACCTTAAATGGAGGAGGATCTGGGAAGAGATCTCCTAAGACCATCCTCCATTCTGTCCAATCTGAAGAAGAGAAAAATAACTCCCTTCATACCATTTTACTTAATGACCTTCACAATCCAACTTTAATCTACATTTTCAATTTTATTTCACATAACTCTACTCATATTCTACCATAAACCAAATTTCTACTCACTTATTCCTAAGATGGTATTAATTTCTTGCATATCTGAACATCTGTGTACATTTTTCCTCTCCCCCATATCTCTTAATTAGAAATTCAAAATTTGAAAAAGTTAAAAATAAGTAATTTTATTTAAAAAACTAATAATGTTTCTTTATCCTCAAAATGATGGTAGATGCTTTTATTAGCTCCATTTTACATACTAAGAAACTGAGACAGAGGTTAAATGACTTACCTAGGGTCATATAGTCATTAAGCATGTGAGGATCAATTTTAATTCAAGTCTTCTTGACTCTAGGTCCAGCAGTTCGTTCTCTTGACCACATCAGTATTCTCTTCAATTAAGGACTCTTTTATCAATAAAATATAATTATGTAAAATAGCTTGTTGGTGGTGCCTTTAAGATTATATTTCCCTCTCATGAGTTTTTTTTTTTTTTTTGGTAATCAATAAACTCCAATAAGCACTGGAATAACTTGTATCTCTATCTCCTGGCCAATTTCATTCCTGGAAAGATAGAATCTGCTCTACAATCTAATCTACACAAGGCTTTTTGTTCCTTTCTGATATATTCATCACAAGGCCCATAATTTATGCATAGAAAACTCTCAAAAAGGTTATTTAGAAACACTGGGGAAAAGGTTTGGTAGTTACTGAAAACTTAGCACCCTTTGGGGATAATAACATAATTCCCATTTTCCCACACTTTGAACTTTGTTTGTCATATTATTAAAAAACAAAACAAAACTGAATGTCTCTTTTAAGTGTGTCTTGACCAAGGCAGAGTTGCTATATACGTAATTTATTTGATCAGGTATAGCGTCTCTTCCTGACTTCATTTTCAAAAATATAACTCTTTAGGTCTTTTGGTAACATTTTTAATGTCAATGTAATATGGATTAATTAAGTAATCAATCTAATGTTAATATGGATAATTCTATTTTTCCCACAGAGCATCAACTGAAGGTTATTGGACAAAAATCTCAAGTTTAAAGTATCAAGAAGTTTAAATTAATGTTTATGAAATGCTTATATCTCAGGACCATTAGATTATGGTTAATACTAACTCTAAACCCAGATGTGAGACTCACTTTTAATCATAATGAAATCACCAACATGAATTCAGAAAATTACTAGTAGCTTATATTTCTTTCCAAGTTTCAAAGATTTTGCATAATTCAAATTAGGCAGTTTTCAAAACCATCTACCTTGAACATTTGTCTTGTCCATGTTAAGAGATTTAAAAACAGTCATTAGGTTAAGACAAGGGCACCATTTTGAGTCACAGTTGGCTTGGCAAGAAATAGATTTTTTTGTTGTTAAATTTTGATGTGAGCAAAAATATTGGATTTGGAGAGGAAGTGGAAATGGCATCATTTTTGATCTTTGAATGTGTGATAGAAGAACGTTTGGAATCAGATATAGCTGTGTTGTTTGAATCAAGTATACCTTAGTGAAGTTAAACTCTGTAAATCAGAAACTGTGCTACAGGTACCATGCTAATGACCTGGCACTTTGATAAAACTGACCAGAGCTTATGCTTTGCTGATTTGGTCACTGGATAGGAATTATATAGAAAAATTGCACACTGTATATGTTTAATCAAAGATTTTTGAATTGGATTACCATTAGATATTGAGAACCTACAGAATAAATAAATTATCAGTATAAAATGTATATAAACAAAGTTTAAATAATTAAAGGGGGAGAGGGAACAAGAGATGAAAAAGTAAATCCATTAATTACTTTAAATTAAATTAGTTTAACATTATATTACCCTCTCATGAGTATTTTTTGGTGATATACTCCAATATAATTAAATTAAAACAGAATTAAAAATTGAAGAAATATAATAAATACAAAGTTGGAAATATCTAAATGTCATTGAGTTATGGAGAGAGATTGCTAATAACATTCCTTACTTAAAAGATGTTATTAAAAGTAAACAAGGTTTCTAAATATAATCAATCTATATATTTGTAATGCCATGCATGAGCAGCTTTCCAGAAGAATGCTACTATAAATAGCTTTTAAGGTTCTGATTACATGGTATAGTGAACACTTTATTCCATAACAAATCAGAGCAAAACATTTACAGTAAATCAAGGTACAGCATTCACAATGTTACAACTTATCACAGAAAATCAAAATATAGCATTCACAACAACTTATCACAGAAAATGTCTATATAGTTTTCACCACAGTGATCACAAAGTTTTCAACAAAGAACAATCATTTAGTAACTCAATCATTCAATCATCCTTATGAAGGTTTGCCTCCTCAAGGAACACAAAGTACAATAGTAAAGGTTCTCCATTCATGGGGCACACTAAGTTAACTCAATCAGTCACTTATTCACTATTCAATCATCAGAAAATACACAGACCCTCCACCCCTAGGTCACTAGTGAATTTACAATTTCTTGGTCAGTACACAGTATCCAAGTAAAGTCTTCTTTCAGCTTGACTCAGGGTGGTTTCTCAGATTCCCTGGATCCCCTCCCATGGTCCCAGATCCTACCTGGAGTCACTAAACTGTTACCTGTGTTCAAAGGCAGACAGCTCCCAAGTTCTTGTCCAGCTCTCTGGCAGTTCCTGCTCCACATTGTAGGTCATAGTGTCCAGTCCATCTCAAATCCTTCACTGTCTCTACTCCCAGGAAGTCAAGGCTTTATAAAGCCACAAACAAGTTCATACAAAGAACCAGCATCACAGTCACACTTCAGTCTTTAGCAGCTCTGTCTGGCCCTTGGAAATCCTCAGCAGCCTCGGCAACTTTGGTTAGCCTTCAGTTCTCACTGGCCCTTGGAAATCCTCAGTAGCTCCTCCGCAGCTCCAGCTGGCCCTTGCACTCATCAGAAGTTTCAGCTGGTTCCCAGAATCAAAATCACTTCACCCAGGTTCTCTAAATAAAAACCATTCTCTCTAGCCTGGGGGGAGCATTTCCTGTCAGCCTCCCGGGCAGCAGCAGCTTCTGCCTCCACCAAGTTTGCTCCAAGGAGATCTGTCTCTCCCTCTCTGGGCTTTTCCTTATATACAGTATTGCCCCTCCCTATTCATCCCCTTCCTGTGACATCAGCAACAGGAGTCAGGAGTTCATACCTTGTGTTTCTTTAACAGAGGCTTAATCTGTATTAGGTGCTAAATACCTCTTAGCTTAGCAATACAAAAAGAATTTCAAATCTCATTATCATTACAATATTTATTGTTATGTAATCACAGCCACTGGACCATTAAAAAAAATTGGCACAGTAATTTTCATACTAAACTCTTAAAAGTTTTACCTTGAATCTACCTTCTTTTTGTGGCAAGTGAGCAATATGTTGGAGAATATATTCCCAGACAATAGAATAAGCATTTGAACTCTTAAATATGAATTCAATAAAAAGTGACATATATGCAATTTTGGATTGTTTCATATTTTAGTTCCTTTCTGGGACTGACATGTTCAGGCATATATAAATTCTGTGGTCAACTCTAATAACCCGAAAGATATATAGTCTCCATCTCACCCCTAGTAATCTTAGAATCCTAATTTCTGCATCTCTCTACTAACCTTAAGATAGTGCTTGCAAATACAGTGGAAATATAGTGGATAATGGAGGAAAAGTCATAAAATTCAAAGATAAAAATAAATTCTATTTGAATATCAGATAGAAATAAATTAATATATGAGGGATGATAGTAAATGTTATGTACTATCAGTTATAATAATAATGATACCTAAAATCTGTATCGTGCTTACCCAGTGCCTGTCACTTTGCTGGATGCTTTACAATCCTCAAAACAACCCTGAAAGGCAGGTGGTATTATCACCACCATTTTATAGATAAGGAAACAAACAAACAGTTACATAACTGCCCAGAGTCCTTCCTTTTAGGGTATTTATATCATTGTTTTATTTGCCTATTCTTTTTTTATATTACTTTCATTTTCCAACAATACACACTTTTTCTGCCCTATTCAGAATAGCCATTCTTTATAACAAGTAAAGTAAAAAGAAGACAAAAAAAGAAAAACAGTCCAGCTAAATTAAACATCATATCAACCAAGTACAATTTTATATTCATGTGTTCCATACCCAATGTTCTAATTACAGTTTAAATATGAAAAGAAGGAAGGAGCAGTGATTCTTCTATATCTTCTTTGGGGCCAAGTTTTATTATGACAGTTTTGTAGCATCCTGTTTTATTTATTTTTTTTGTTGTTCTTTCCCTTTATACAGAAGGAGTCATAGTGGATATTGTTCTCCTAGTTCTATTTCCACTTTGCTTCTGTTCATATAAGTCTTTACAAGCTTTTCTACATCCATCATATTCATCATTTCTTTGTTTTGTAAAGAGATTTTGATATAATTCATTTTAATATAACACATTTTCCAATGTCCCTTTTGACAAACAATATAAATATAGGAGAAATAAGTTCTATAAAACTAAATAGCAGCTCAAAAAATAAGCAGAGTTCTAAATCCATGCACCGTATTTTTGCAATGAAGAAGGAACTACCTTCCCATATCTCTTCTTTGGGACCAAGTCTGGTCATTATACCTTCACAATATTCCAGTTGCAATTGATGTATTCTTTTCCTCTCTGTTGTCATGGTCATTGTTTGTATATAGTTTTCCTACTTCTTATTAGTTCATATTGCATCAATATATCTTCCCACACTTCTCTGTATTGATTATAGTTATCATTTCTTACACCACCTTTCATCAACTACTTATACCACAATTTTTATAATCATTCCTCAATTAATGGGTATCTACTCCACCCCCCAAGTGCTTCGTTACTACAAAAATTGTTGCTATTAATGTCCAGTTCTTCATGAGACCTTTTGTTTTATTATTAACCTTCTTGGGGCACATGATGGCAAGCAGTGATTTTTCTGTGTTAAACAGTATGAGGCTATTAATCACTTTCTTAGAATAATTTCAAATTGCTTTCCAGAAAAATTGGAATTCAAAGCTCCACAATAAGTGGTCACCATCACTATGCCATCTTGCCATAATCCTTTCAACATTAACTATTCCTATCTAGGCATTTCAATTATTGACAATTTTAGTATCTCTAGTATAACTACCTCTGGCATCCAAGCATTTATTTTCATCTGGGTCCTTTTAATTCAAATGCTATAATTTCTCTTTCTCATTCATTATGTTTCAATTGTTTGCCAAGGTATCAAAGAGCTATGAATTCATCATTGTAGGGACTTTTTCCAACAAAGATGATGATCAGGATTAATAGGCAGAATGGCACAAAGAAAATTGACATTGGAATAAAGAAGACATAGATTCAAATCCTGAAGAGGTGTTCTGTTAGAATGTCTAAACACGAGCTCTGAAAAAAAATATTATATTGACACATTTTAATTATCATTTATATCATTAATATTTTCTCCATCACTTTCTAAAATCTATACAATAAAAAAAATTAATAACCAAAACCAGACTTGTAGCATTTGTCCATATATATATTGTAAATGTTTACACTGAAAATTTAATAATCAGGTACATTAAACTAATATGAGTTCACTCCAACACCCCTTTCATCTTGCCTATCCTATCTACTAGTTTTGGAACTATGGGCAAGTCCTTTAACTTTCAAATACCCCTAGCAACTCTTAGGTTATATGTTACAGACAACTGAAGACCTGCATCTGTAGAAGGAGCTTTCTCACATAGAGTTCCCTATATCAATGTGCAAAATCGACAAAAGCAAACAAAAACAACAAAAGCAGGAGCGAGCATTTCTATTCTGCTTTAAGGTTTGCAAAGCACTTTGTGTATATATATGTTATACATGCTATATTCATGTGTGTCATTTACATAGTATGATATATTTGTTATATGTTGAGTATGGTTCATTAACTATATAAGTGTGTGTGATAGATTTTTTTATTAAGCCATTTCAGTCACATCCATCTCTTTGTGACCCCTTTTGGGATTTTCTTGACAGAGATAACTGCAGTTGTTTGCCATTTCCTTCTTTAGCTCATTTTATAGATGAGGAACTGAGGCAAATAGGGTGACTTGCCCTAGGTCATAGTAAATATTTGAGTCCACGTTTGAACTCGGGAAAATGAGTCTTCCTGACTCCAAGCCCAGTGCTCTATCAACTGTGCCACCTAGTTGCTGATAGATGGATGGATGGGTGGATGGATGGATGAATGTATGGATGAATAATTGACAATCACAAGAATCCTAAGAAAGAGGTACTATTGCTCTTCCTATTTCATAGATAAAGAAACTGAAGAAGGTGAATTGTGAAGGGTGGCATAGCTAATATCTGACTCCAAGTTAATCTCTATCAGATCCATACAATGTATCAAAGCATTTCAGAACCAACCTATAAGTAATTCCTGAATCCAAGGTCAGTACTCTATGGGAGGCTGCCTCTTGAGCTAAAGAATACTTCAGTTCTTTTAACATGGAAATGTCTTCAGAATACCCAAATATATTTTGTAACTACTTATTAATATTTTTATTATGAAGATGAGTCCTTTTGAGCAGCTGCTGATAGTTATGGGCTTAGATACAGTTCCTCAGGATTGGAAATTAGCATATAATGATTAATTCCTCTTTCTTTCCTAGTTGCCATTGAAGAAAATGACTTGCCTTTGTCAGACAGGGTTAGGGCTGTAGTTAAAACAAACAACAACAAAAAACACACTTGAAGTATTTTCTCTCATTCATCTGAAGCGATGACAAACTTTCCACCTCCAAGGATTTTTTTTTTATGTAAAAACTTTTTTATTTTTTGTTTTTTTGCTTTTTGGAGGGCAATTGGGGTTAAGTAACTTGCCCAAGGTCACATGGCTAGGTTTTTGTTTGTGTGTGTTAAGTGTCTGAGGCCAGATCCCAACCCAGGTCCTTCTGACTCCAGGGCTGGTGCTCTACTCATTGCGCCACCTAGCCGCCCCGTAACTTTTAAAAATCTTTTATTATTATTATTATAAAATTACTAAAACCTGTCATGATAGAGTGGTTTAGACCTAAAAATATTTGGTCCCTGAGTATTTTGGATAAGCAATCTAATTTTAGAGAGACCTTCACTACTCCATAATTCAGTTTAACCATAAATACAAAGTCCTTCAATATTCCACAGCATTTGTGCTCACTGCATATTTGTCACTCTATGATTTATCGGTGTATGTCTTTGATGGTTGCTAGAAAGTACCTTATTGGATGTTCTTTCAGTTCAGAAATGGAGTTTATATTGCTAGAATTTTCTTTCACTTATAAATAATAGTCCTTGGATGCTTATTTGAAAGAAACACAAATTACTTGTCTTGATGTTGCTCTATATTTGCATCTGATATCAGTTAGGAATTCTAAGGAACCTTATGAATAGGCATATACTGGGGACTATCATATTAATTTAAATAGTTACTATTCAAGTCCTCTCTATTTTCTTGTTCACCATTTAAATAACATTCTTTCTTTTGCCAGTGATTATTAGCTATGTGAAGGGAATATAACCCGCTTCTTGCTCCCTGCTCTCTTTTCTGTGTTATCTCATAATCTTCCTTGCCAAGAGGAAATAGACCAAAGAACGTGATAGTTTTCTGTCACATCAAAGTGGCTTTAGCCCTCTGTTTCTGGGGTCCAGAGAACTAGTAAACACTTATGTTTAAGGACTGTAGGGAATATATTATATTTTTATTTCTTCTAATGTCCATTGGTAATTGTACACATTGAAAATACAGGTTGATTCTGGAGGACAATTTGTAACTATGCCCAAAGGGCAATCAAACTGTGAATAACCTTTGATCCAGTAATTCTTCTCCTAGGTCTATATCCCAAAGAGATTATAAACAAAAGGGAAAAGAACCCACAGATGCAAAAATATTTATAGCAGCTCTTTTTGTAGTGGCAAAGAACTGGAAATTGAGGGAATGCCCATCAACTGGGGAATGGTTGAAAAAGTTGTGGTATATCAATGTAATGGAATACTATTTTCCCAGAAGAAATGATGAGCAAGTCAACTTCAGAAAAACCTGGAAAGACTTGCATGAACTGATGCTGAGTGAAATGACCAGAAAAAGGCAAACATTGTACACCGTTAACATTAACACTCTGCAATGATCACCTATGGTTGAATTAGCTTTTCTCAGCGATACAATGATCTAAGATAATCCCAAAAGACTCATGATAGAAAATGCTATCCACACCCAGAGAAAGAACTGGAGTCGGAATGCAGATTGAAGCACACTATTTTCAATTTTTTTGGGGGGGTGGTTTTTTCTTTTTTTGGTCCTGTTTTTCTTTAACAACATGCCTAAATATGTTTTACATTATTGCATATGTGTAACCTATATCAAATTACTTTCTGAATTGGGGAGGGGTGAGGGGTTGAAGAAATGGAGAAAAATTTAGAATTCAAAATATTTTACAAAATGAATGTTGAAACTTATCTTTACATATAATTTGAAAGAAATAAAATACTATTGTATTTTTAAAAAGAAAATGCAGGCTGGTATCCCTGCAAGAGAAGATGAAAGGGATAGATAAGTACTTCAATTCTCTGCAAATCAAAAAGAATGAGGTGTTCCTTGAAAGAATTGAAGGATTTTCTCTAAGGGGGAGAAGGAAGAAAAAAATAATTTAAAGAGGAAAAGGGGAATCCAAAGTTGAATTATTCAGTGCCTTAGAGGTTGGAAAAATGTGACAAAGAGAAGAAAAGAACTGAATTAATGGACTTCAAAAACAGGTTGACTTTCCATTGAGACTGGAAATAAACTATTTGCAAAGGAAGCTATGTCCCATGCTATACAAAATGATGATGAGGTCATATTAAAGCAGGCAGAAGAGAAGGAATTTAATACTTGCTCTAGGAAGGAAAGAATGATTCCAGTAATCAGTAAATCACTAACATGAGGGGTTAGACATCAATACATATCCTTATTTCGGAAAGGAATAATCAGGCAGGTAAGACCGTCTTCCTGGAACAAGTATCTGGAATTTGATGGACACCTTTCCAAGTTGTTATTGTTGTTATTTCTATCATTTATAATTTTATTTTAATTATAATTTTTGTAATATTAATTATAATTAATATATTAGTTGACACAATCATTGTTGTTCAATCATTTCAGTCACATCTGACTTTTTTTTGATACCATTTGGGGATTTCTTGGCAGAAGTGCTTAACCATTTTCTTCTTCAGCTCATTTTTCAAATGAGGAAACTTAGGCAAACAGGGTTAAGTGACTTGCCCAGTGTTACACAGATAATATGTTTGATACTAGACTTGAACTCAAGAAACTGAGCCTTCCTAACCCTAGACCTGGTACCCTAACCACTGCAAAAACTTCCAAATGAATAAAATTATAATACAAATAGACTAATACTTATGATATTAATAGTAAAGAATTGATGGGAAGACTGGAAAACTGCTTGGCAGAAACTAGGCATAGAACAGCATCTCACACCATTTACCAAAAAAAGGTTAAAATGGATAAATTATTTAGATATAAAGGGTGATATCATAAGTGAACTAGGGGAGCATAGAAAAATATACCTGTCAGATCTATGTAAAAAGCAAGAATTTATGATCACACAAGATATAGAAAGGATTATAGGAAGTAAAATATATAATTTTGATAATATGAAACTAAAAAGCTTTTGCAAAAACAATATGCAGCCAAAATTAGAAGTAAACTGGGAACAACATTTTTGTAACAAGTTTCTCAGATAAATGTTTCATTTATCAAATATATAAGGAACTGAGTCACAAAAATAAGAGCCATTATTCAGTTGTCAAAGAATATGAACAGGCACTTTTCAAAAGAAATCAAAGCTAGCAATAGTAATGTAAAAATGCTCTAAATCACTACTGATTAGAGAAATGCAATTTAAAACAACCCTGATTAACATGACAGAAAAGGAAAGTAAATGCTGCAGGGTGTGTGGAAAAATTGAGACACTAATCCACTGTTAGTGGAATTGTGAATTAGTCCAACCATTCTGAAGAATAATTTGTAATTACAGCAAAATGACTACTAAACTGTGCATACCCTTTGACCCAGCAATACTACTACTGTGCCTTTATTGCAAGGAGATCAAAGAAAAGGGAAAAGGTCCTATTGGTACAAAAATATTTATAGTACCTCTCTTTATGGTGACAAAGACTTAGAAATTTAGGAGACACCTATTACTTGGAGAATGTCTTTACAACTTGTGGTATATGATTATGCTGGAATACTAGTGTGTTATAAGAAATTCTGAGAAAGATGGCTTTAGAAAAACCTGAAAGACTTATATGACCTAATACAAAATGAAGGTAGCAGAATCAGGAGACCATTGTACACAGTAACAGAAATTGTAAGCATGATCAACTATGAAAGACTTAGTTATAATAATCCAAGACTATTCCAAAGGGATTATGTTGAAACAAACTATCCACTTCCAGACAGAAAACTGATAGATTCTGAATGCTGATTGTAATTTAAAAAACAAAAAAACACACAAAAAAATTTTTGTTTCTTTATTTTGTTTGTTCTTTCTTTTACAACTTGGCTATTATAGAAATATGTTTCACACAATCAAAATTAAAGTTCTTTTGCCTTCTCAAGTAGGGGAGAAATGGTATGTGAAAGGGCAAGAATTTGGAATTCAAAAATGATTGTTAAAAATTCTTATATAGGGGCGGCTAGGTGGCACAGTGAGTAGAGCGTCCGCCCTGGAGTCAGAAGGATCTGAGTTCGGATCCAACCTTAAACACTTAACGCACACACAAACAAAAACCTAGCCGTGTGACCTTGGGCAAGTTACTTAACCCCAATTGCCCTCCAAAAAAAGCAAAAAAAAATTCTTATATATATAAATGGAAAGTCATTTTGATTCCTTTTATCAGTCCTTGTAAAGCCAATCACGAGCTGCCCTCCTGAGAACTGCTACTGTGAATAATTTTAAGTATCTAATCCAAGGCTGATTTCCAAACCCCATGGCTACTTTTTCATGCTCCCAGCTCTTGTCTGGATTCACCAGACTTTTGCCTGGATTCACAGGAAAGCAGCTCTCCCAGTTCTTGCTTGGACTCATAGACAACTCTCTGCTATGATTATTTTTTGTACATGTGGGTCCTTTTCCTTTTTTATGATTTCTTTGGGATACAGGTCTAGTAGTGATATTGCTGTTATCAAAGAAAATGTACAGTTTTATAATCCTTTGGTTATAGCTCCACATTGTTCTCCAGACTGGTTGAATCAGTTTCACAACTCCATTTAGTATTACAATTTCCCTACATTTTCTCCAATAATTAGCATTTTCCTTTTTTTTTTCTTTTGGCATATTAGCCAATCTGATAGGTGTGAGGTAGTACCTCAGAGTTGTTTTAATTTGCATTTCTCTCATCAATACTGATTTAGAGCTTTTTTTTTTTGCTTTTTGGGGGGCAATTGGTGTTAAGTAACTTGCCCAAGGTCACACGGCTAGGTTTTTGTTTGTGTGTGCATTAAGTGTCTGATGCCAGAACTGAACTCAGGGCCTTCTGACTCCAGGGCTGACACTCTACTCACCTCGCCACCTAGCCGCCCCGATTTAGAGCATTTTTATATGACTATAGAAAGCTTTCATTTCTTTTCTTTTCTTTTTTTTTCTTTTTTCATTTTGGAGGGCAATTGGGGTTAAATAACTTGCCCAAGGTCACAAGGTTAGGTTTTTGTTTGTGTTTGTTAAGTGTCTGAGGCAGATCCGAACTCAGGTCCTTCTGACTCCAGGGCTGGTATTCTACTCACTGTTCCACCTAGCTGCACCAACAGCTTTCATTTCTTCATCTGAATACTGCCTGTTCATCTCCTTTAACCATTTATCAATTGGGCAATGACTTGTATTCTTATAAATTTAAATCATTTCCCTATATGTTTTAGAAATGATGCCTTTATCAGAGACACTGGCTGCAAAAATTCTTTCCCAGCTTTCCGATTTCCTTATAGTCTTGGTTTCATTGGTTCTGTTTATGCAAAAACTTTTAAAATTTAATGTAATAAATTATTTATTTTGCATTTCATAATGCTCTTTATCTCTTGAATGGTCATAAATTACTTCCTTTTCCATAGATCTGCTGACAGAAAAAAAAAAAAAACTGTTCCTTCCTCTCTTAGTTTGCTTTATGTTTAAATCATGTATCCATTTTGACTTTATCTTGGTGTATAGTGTAAGATGTTGGCCCATATCTAGTTTCTGCCACACTGTTTTCCAGTTTTCACACTAGGTTTTTTTTGTTTGTTTGTTTTTTGGTTTCTTTTTTTTTTGTCAAATAATGACTTCTTAACCCAGAATCTAGTCTTTGGGTTCATCAAACAGTAGATTACTATAATCACTGACTACTATGTCTTGTATATCTCACCTATTCCACTGATTTTTTTTCCACTCTATTTTATTCCACTCTATTTCTTAGCCTGTACCAAGTACTTTTGATAATTGCTGCTTTGTAATACAAATCATAATGTAATTAAGATATGGTAAAGCCAGGCCACATTCCCTAGAATTTCTTTTCATTAATTCCCTTGAAATTCTGTATCTTTTCTTTTTCCAGATGAATTTTAAAATTTCTTTTAACTCTAAAAATAATTTTTGCTACTTTGATTGGTAGGGTACTTAATAGGTAAAATAATTTAAGAAGAATTGTCATTTTATTTTATTAGCCCTGCCTAAACGTGAGCAACTGATATTTTCCCACTTATTTAGATATGACTTTATTTGTGTGGAAAGTGTTTGGTAAGTATGTTCATGTAGTTCCTGGGTTTTTCCTTGGCAGGTAGATTCCAAAATATTTTTATTGTCTATAGTTATTTTTTTTAAGAAATTGGGGTTAAGTAACTTGCTCAAGGTTACACAGTTAGTTATTATTTTATGTATAGGTGTTAATTTTCTGAGGCTGGAACCAATCCTGGGTCCTCCAGACCCTGGTGCCAGTGCTCTTACTCATGGCACCACCTAGCTACCCTGTCTATAGTTATTTTAAATCAAATCTCTCTTTCTATTTCTTGCTGCTGGGCTTTGTTAGTAATATATAGAAATGCCAATGATTTATGTGGGTTTATTTTGTATCCTGCAACTTTGCTAAAGTTGTTTATTATTTCAAGTAGATTTTTTATTTGATTCTCCAGAATTCTCCAAGTGTAACATTATATCATTTGCAAAGAGTGATAGCTTTGTTTCCTCATTGTCTATTCCAATTCCTTCAATTTCTCTTTCCTTTCTTTTTGCTAAAACTAACATTTCTAGTACAATATTGAATGATAGTGGTGATGATGGACATTCTTATTTTCCCCTTTATCTTATTGGGAATGCTTCTAGCTTATCCCCATTACATATAATGTTGATGGTTTTAGATGTAATCTACTTATCATTTTAAGGAAAACTCAATTTATTCTTATGCTCTCTAGTGTTTATAATAGTAATGGATGCTGTATATTGTCAAAAGCTTTTTTTTGGTTGTCTTTTGTGATTATCAGATGATTTCTGTTAATTTTGTTATTGATATGGTTAATTATTCTGATAGTTTTCCTTATATTGCCTAGTCCTGCATTTCTGGTTGAAAACCACCTGGTCATAGTGGTTGATTCTCATGATAAATTGCTGGAATCTCTTTCCTAACATTTTATTTAATATTTGGCATCAATATTCATTACAGAAATTGATCTGTAAATTTTCTTTTCTGTTTTGACTCTTCCTGGTTTAGGTATCAGCGCCATATTTGTGTCATAAAAGGAGT
Source organism: Gymnobelideus leadbeateri (assembly GCA_011680675.1). Classification (NCBI taxonomy): domain Eukaryota; kingdom Metazoa; phylum Chordata; class Mammalia; order Diprotodontia; family Petauridae; genus Gymnobelideus; species Gymnobelideus leadbeateri. Next base: position 198,311 of record WOXC01006966.1, read on the forward strand.
TTGATAAGACTCTTTCATTTATTTTTCCAAATAGTTAACATAGTATTAGAATCAATTGTCCATTAAGTGTTTAGTAGAATTCACTTGTAAATCCATCTGACCCTGGTAATTTTTTTCTTAGGGAGTACATTGATGGCTTGTTCAATTTCTTCTTTTTTTCCCTGAAATAGGGTTCTTTAAGTATTTTATTTCCTCTTCTATTAATCCAGGCAATTTGTATTTTTGTCAGATTCATCCATGTCATTTAGATAGTCCCATTATTGGCAGACAGTTGAGCAAAATAAATTCTAATTATGGTTTGACTTTCCTCTTCATTGGTGGTTAATTCACTCCCTTTCAGTTTTGATACTGTTAATTTAAATTTTCTTTCTTTTTTTCAATCATATTAACCAAAGTTTTATCTATTTTTGTTCCCCAGCTATTTTTTTTTACTTCAGCTGAAGTGTAATAGTTTGTACTCTAGACTTTTACCTTTACCCAGTGTGAATATCTCTGCTTCAAATGTGTTTCTTGTAAACAATATATTGTAGGATTCTGGTTTTTATTCTACTCTGCTATCCACTTCCATTTTATTAGAGAGTTCATCCCATTCACATTAATAGTTATTACTGAATGCGTCTTTCCATCCTGTTTTTCTCTGTGTTTATACTTTTCTTTCTCCTTTCACTCAGTCCCTTCTCAGCAGAGTTTTGCTTCTGGCAACCACCTCTTTCAATCTTCCTTTCTTTCTATAACCCCCACAACTTTCTTTCCCCTTCCACTCCTACTTCTGTCCTCCCATCTGCCCTCACTTATATCCTGGCTACTTAAGGGATGTAATATATATGACCTTAGAGTTCAATGGCAGGGAAAATGGACCTTCCCAGTGGTCCTTAGGATACAAGTCAATTCCTAAGGATTCTTAGCATGAATTGGGATGGTAAGATGGCAATGTCTAGGAATCCAAAGGACTTGATGGCATGGCAAATGTAAAGGACTGGATCTTAAGTATATATTTCTGTATGCAACTGGGTGTGTATGTTATTCTCTCTTTGAGCCAAATATGAAGAGAATAAGGTTCTAACAATGTTCATCCCTCATTCCCTTCTATCCATTTTACTCTTTGCACTACTTCCTTTCTATAACCTAGAGTCTTAAGCTTCCAATTACCCAAGTATAATTTTTTTGGGTAAATTATGTGATATAAGTTACCCGATTCTGCCTCACCCCTTTCCTCTGCACTAAGTAAAATCCTTTTTTTCAACCCTTAATTATTTTTAAGATAATCACATTGAAATCAACATATACCCACATGCCCTATCTATATATAACCCTTCTAACTGCTCTAATAAAGACCCAATTCACAAGAGTTAAAAGTGACATCTTCTCATGAAGGGATATACACAATTTAAACTTATTTAGTAACATTTTTTCCTTTCCTGTTTACCTTTATATGTTTCTTTTGAATCTTACAATAGAAGATTAAATTTTCTGTTAAACTCTGCTTTTTTCATCAGGAATGATTGAAAGCCACTTATTTCATTTAATGCCTATCATTTCCCCAGAAAAATTATGCTTAACGTTGCTGGATAATTGATTCTCAGTTGTTATCTAAAATCCCTTGCCTTCCAGAATATCATATTCCAAGTTATCTGATTCTTTAACGTAGAACCTGTTAAACCCTGTGTAATCCTGACAGTAGTCCCACAATATTTAAATTGTTTCTTTCTAACTGCTTGAAATATTTTCTCCTTTATCTGATAATTCTGGAATTTGGCCATCAAGGAAGTTTTCCTTGACAATGTCTTGAAAAGTGTTGTCCAGGCTCTTTTCTTTCCTTTCCTTTCCTTTCCTTTCCTTTCCTTTCCTTTCCTTTCCTTTCCTTTCCTTTCCTTTCCTTTCCTTTCCTTTCCTTTCCTTTCCTTCCCTTTCCTTTCCTTTCCTTTCCTTTCCTTTCCTTTCCTTTCCTTTCCTTTCCTTTCCTTTCCTTTCCTTTCCTTTCCTTTCCTTTCCTTTCCTTTCCTTTCCTTTCCTTTCCTTTCTTTCCTTTCCTTTCCTTTCCTTTCCTTTCCTTTCCTTTCCTTTCCTTTCCTTTCCTTTCCTTTCCTTTCCTTTCCTTTCCTTTCCTTTCTTTTCTTTTCTCTTCTTTCATTTCCTTTCCTTTTCTTTTTTTTTTAAAGCAATTGGGGTTAAGTAACTTGCTCAAGGTTACACGGCTAGTCATTATTTGTGTGTGGGTGCTCATTTTCTGAGGCCGGATTTGATCTCGGGTCATCCCAACTCCGAGGCCGGCGCTCTTACTCACTGTGCCACCTAGCCACCCCTTTAGGGCAATTGGGGTTAAGTAACTTGCCCAAGGTTACAGGGCTAGGTTTTTGTTTGTGTGGATTAAGTGTCTGAGGCCGGGCTCCGAACTCAGGTCCTTCTGACTCCAGGGCCGTGCTCTATTCACTGTGCCACCTAGCTGCCCCTTCCTTTCCTTTTCTTTTCCTTTTCTTTTCAGCATGACTTTTTTTCCAATAAGGTAACTTTTTTATTTTTTTTTTATTTTGTTGGACTGATTCTTGATATCTCATAGAGACTTTAAAATCCAATTACCCAATTCTAATTTTTAAAATTGATTTGTTTGTTTATTTTTAGTTTACAGGATTCAAATCCATAGTTCCTTGAGTTTCAAATTTCCCTTCCCTCCCTACTGCCACCCCCCATGACAGCATATAGTCCAGTATAAGATCTGCAAATACTTTCACATTAGACATTAGTCAGGTTACAAAGGCATATTGTACTAGATGGAATGAAAAATGTTAAGGAAGAAATAAAACAAAATAATGAAAAGAAAAAGATCAAGTAGTTTGCTTCCATCAGGATTCAAACTCAGTTCTTTTAGTTATTTCTCTGGATATAGGCATCTCTTTCCTTCATGAGTCTTTTGGGATAGACTTATATCACTGCATTGCTGAGAAGAGTCCAGTCTGTCATAGTTGGTCATGAAACATATGTTGTGTCTGTGATTGTATACACATTTCTCCTGGTTCTGCTCTTTCACTCAGCATTAGTTTGTATAAGCTTCTCCAGGTAAATATGAAAACCATCTCCTCCTTGTTTCTTATAGCACAATAGTATTCCATTACATGCATATACCACAACTTGTTTAGCCATTCCCCAATTAATGGGCACCCCTTTAATTTCTAATACTTTGCAACCATGAAAAGAGCTGCTATAAATATTTTTGTACATATGGGTCTTCCTCCCACTTCTATGATCTCTTTGGGATACAACCCTAGAAGTGGTATTGCTGAGTCAAAGGGTATGAAATTATTTATAGCCCTTTGGGCATAATTCCAGATTGCTCTCCAGAATGGTTGGATCAGTTCACAACTCCACCAACAATGCATTAGTGTTCCAATTTGCCCACATCCTCTGAGAAGAAAGTAAATTCCTTTTTATCCCCATTCAGTTTTCTCCAGAGATCTATCATATTAAGTCTTTCTAAAATTTTATTTGCCTCTTTAAGTTCTTTCTTGTTTATTTTGAGGTTAGATTTATCAAGTTCAGAGAGGGGGAGATTAAGGTCCCCCACTGGTATAGTTTTGCTATCTATTTCTTCCTCTAATTCCTTTAACTTCTCCTCTAGGAATGTGGATGCTATACCACTTGGTGCATATATGTTAAGTAATGATATTGCTTCATTCTCTATGGTGCCTTTTAGCAGGATATAGTTTCCTTCCTTATCTCTTTTAATTAGATCTATTTTTGCTTTTGCTTTATCTGAGATAAGGATTGCTACCCCTGCTTTTTTTTTTTTTTACTTTAGCTGAGGCATAATAAATTCTACTTCAGCTTTTTACCTTTACCCTGTGGGTATCTCTTTGTTTCAAATGTCTTTCTTGTAGACAGCATATTGTAGGATTATGTTTTTTAATCCATTCTGCTATCTGCCTCTGTTTTATGGGAGAGTCCATCCCATTCACATTCATAGAAATGATGACTATGTGTCTCTTCCCCTCCATCCTATTCCCTCCCCTGCTTATGTTTTTCTTTCTTCCTTCTCCCTTCCCCTCCTTGAAGTTTTCCCTTTTGACCACCCCCTCCCTCAGTGTTCTCACCTGGTGACCCCCCTTCTTTACCTATCCTCTCCCCTTACTACTATTTCCCTCCCTTCTAATTCTCCCCTTTAAATTCCTCCTTTTTATCCCCCCCTTACCCTCCTACTGCCTATTGGACACAATAAATTTTTATACTTATCAGTGTATGTTACTACACATTTGACACCAAGCCAATGAGAGTAAATTTCAAACAGTGCTCCTCCCCCTCCCTCCTTTTCCTCTATTTAATGAATGTACGTGTCTATTCATGTTAGAATCTTAAGCTTAACTGTTTATGTTCATCCCTGTTTGAACCAGAACCAATGAGAATAGTGTTTAAATGATGATCTTCTCCCTCTTTCTTTCCCCTCTTCTATAGCATATTTTTTATGCCTCTTCAAATGGCATACTTTACCTTTTTCTACCTCATGCTTTCCTTTTATTCTATTACAATCCCTTTGATCCCCTTAATAAGTATTTTTTTTTTTATGTTCAGTTTAGTTCATTCATACACCCCTTCAGGATGACTCCCAAGCCCGAGGCTATTCCACTATCTTAGGATTTCACTCTGGGTGGGAGACTTATCTTTGGGTTTTCTACTTCATGAAGGAGGAATTGAAGCAGCTAGAGTTTACTTTGCCATTCTAGTCCCTGGAGAAACAGGCAGGCAATTTCTAAACTTCCAGGCTGGGGGCTGATAGTCCCAGGAGAAGCTCTGTCTCTGCTGGGGGCCTCAAGCCCTCTCTAACCTGACTCCAATGATTCCTCCTGTCCCCTTTTGAGCTGCTGGTAAGATGGCTGCGATTCATCCTTGGGATGGGTAAGTCGACCAGTGGGGGCTTCTTCTCTCTCTGGTATAGTCTGCTTGTCTGCTCTTAAGTCTTAGCTGTATAGACCCCATGTGCTCCACACTCCCGCCGTCCAGACCCACTGGGCCCTTTCTGGGCTGGATTCTGCCACACTCCATCTCCCAGTGTATTCTGTCACTCCAGAATCTGTTCAGATTCACTTTTTAAATTTTTGTGACAGAATTCATGGAGGAGCTTAGAGAAGTTGCTGCTTCCTTTCCACCATCTTGACTCCACCCCCAATTCTAATTTTTAAGGAATTATTTTCTTCAATTAGCTTTTGTACCTCCTTTCCCATTTTGCCAATCCTACTTTTAAATGAGATGTTTTCTTCACTTGATTGTTTTTCTTTGCATTTGGCCAATTGTATTTTTAATGTATTGTGTTTTTTTAGTCATTTTTTGTCCTTCCTTTTTGAAGCTATTGACTCTCTCTTCTATATCTCTCATTTCTTTCCCCCAGTTTTTCTCCTGCCTCTCTTATTTGACTTTTAAAATCCTTTCTGGCCTCTTCCAAGAAGACTTTTTAGTCCTGAGACTAATTCAGATTCTCTTTTGAGGTGTTGGATGTAGGCATATTGATAATCCCCTCCTCTGAGTTTGTATTTTGATTCTCCATGTCATCCTAGTAACTTTCTATTGTCAGTGTTCATTTCTTGTCCATTGTTTTTGCCCATTTCATGGATTTTAAAGTTGAGTTCTCCTTATGGAACACAAAGGACAATATGCCAAGCTTCTTGTCTGGAGGGCCAGGGCATAGTCACTGATTTTGTTCACTGGGGCATAAAGTGCTGGCAGCTGGAGGTTGTAGGTGTCTGGCAGCTTACATGGGTTTCTATTGCTGATGTCTGGCATGTGCTGAGGCCAGGTGGACTTTTCCTTCATTTCCTCAGGGATACACTGAAGTACATGAAGGTCTGGCCCCTGAAGGATGTCTATTTGCTATGGTATGCACCAATGCACATGCAGATTGGGAATCTGGAAGAATTCTGAGCTTTGTTGAAATATGTTGAGTTCTGGCCCTGGAAGATACCTGTCAGCCTGGAGTTGTACTAAAGCACATGAAGGTTTTCAGAGCTGAAGTTTGCTGGTCTTTGTGACTATGCTAAGGCAACTGGGGCTGGGGTAGTCCTGGTATTGGCATCTGCCTGTTCCTCTACACAGGGGATCAGAATATCTCAATGGTTTGTTGAGGTGGACTTTGCTGCTAGCTTGTTTGAATGCTTCCTGTCCTGGACTGTGCTCCCCTTTTAACCAATTGAGATGGGCCTTTCCTGCTGATCCTCCAAGTCTCCTGGGCTAAAAGACTACTCCATCCCATCTTTCTGATGGCTCCACTGTTACAGGATTTCTTCTGGTGTGGTATTTTATGGTTTATTTTATGGCTGTTTGAAGGTGAATATGGGAAAGCTGAAATTATTTACTCCTTACTCTACCATCTTGAATCCCAGAAGTCCCCCAAAGAATTCTTCTAGTAAGATGGTAGAACACTGATTCCAACAATTTGCCCTGACATTTCTCTGGAAGAGGCACCAGTCCTTTACCTTTGCCACTCCACCATGTCCTTTGGATTCCTAAATATTGCCATCTTACCATCCCAACATATATTAATCCTTAGGAGATGTCATGTATTCTGCCAGTGTATCCTAAGGACCACTGGAAAGTTCCATCTTTCTTGCAGGTGAACTCTAAGATCATAAATATTACATCCCTTGATAAGAATGCAACCTGAGAACAGGGGTTGTGTAATTTCTTTATTTTTCTGCTCTAAAAATGCTAAAAAAAATGCCATTTTGGAGATAGAAATTTAGGTATAAAATTGACTAATCAGGAGCAAGTTTCCAGTTCTTCTCTATGATTTGCTTTAAGATATGTGGTTGCTGCCTACTAAGCACAGTTTTTGTCTATATTTTTATTTTCATTTGGTTTTTTTTTCATTTCATAACTTATACCTATAACTTGAACCCCAATGCCCATTGGTATGGTACTCTCTTTTCATTAATGTATATCAATATGGATCTACGTGAGAGCATGAAGTTTGTGAAAGTGGTAGAGAAGAGAAATTCAAAGTCTTCAGTTTCTCTGGGTGCTCTTGGCTTCTAGCTTCGAGAGAAAATATGGTTAATAACAACTATACTTTAGGTTATTGAATAGAGAAACAGTCTCTGGGAAGAAACCAACATGTAAGGCAACCTCTTTTATGTCCTTATTCCCAGCTTGCTACACTAGAGACTTTGGGCAATTCTCCCCACTGATGAGATATAGGACTTTCTCTTCCACTTGAGCTAAGATACCTCACTCCTAAAATTAGAATTCTTTCACTTGTATTGTCTGGTGTAAATTCTTACATGTGCCATTTCTCTGATTTTTGTTTTGCTACTGATTTGAATAAATGAATTTCTTTGCTATTTATTCTATGTGTCTACATGGTGGAATTGATATTCACTTAGAAGAAAGTCAAGCCTTGGATATAGAGCATGTGGTCCTCCTTTCCCTTTTAAGAATGGATAATATGGGGGGTGGAGCCAAGATGGAGGACTAGAAACAGAGTGTCCTAGCCACTCTCCCCCCAGATCACCTCCAAACTATGTAAACGGGGACTCTGAACAACTTCTGGAGCCCAGCACCCACAGAATGACTCAAAGAAGCTAACCTCCCGCTGAGGAAAACACAGCAGCCCTTCAGGAAGAACCAGCTCAGCTCTCTCTGGGACCAGGCAGCACAGTGCACAGTGTGTGGGGAGCTGAGCACATGTCTGCCTGAGTCGAGGTTTTAGCCCCAGGGTGTCCAGGCCAACAGCTGACTGGAGGGACCCCAGAACATCAGCAGCTGTGGTGATTCCAGAATTATCAACATAGACATGCTTAGGAGAAAGTGAGAGGTTAGTGCCCTATGGACTTTGGGACCAGTATTTGGGGAACGTGTCAGCTTCCTCCCACTGGGGCTAGAAGCCACTGAAGAGACACGATATTTTGTAGTTTTCAGAGGCAGCTCCAGCTCCTGGCCTGTGAACTTTAGGGAGATCCAGCGATCAGTCTTGGGGGGTAATCGCTCTTGCTTTAACCTCCCTGGATCTGGATTGTGATCTGGGGTGGAGGTCATGGGTGGGTTTCCAGCTTGCCAGAAACGGAAGTTGCCCCCCCCCCCCCCACACACACGTTCGGGATGAAAGTTCCCATCTGGCAGCAGAGCCATAGTGAGGCAACAAACCCAAAAGTTAAGTAATTAAGTGGCAACATGTCAGGGCAAAGGAAACAAATTAAACAGAAAAATGCAACCCTAGACTCCTACTTTGGGGGCAAAGAGTTTTGAAGCATAGAACAGGAGGAGGACTGTGAGGTCAAAAATCCTCCTCCAAAAGCCCCAAAGGAAAACATGAACGGGTTACAGACCATAGAGGACCTTAAGAAGGACTTTAAAATCAAATAAGAGAAGTGTAGGAAAAATTGGAAAGAGAAATGAGAAGGATGCAGGAAAAGTATGAAATGAGGGTCAACAGCCTGACTGAGGAAAACAACACCTTAAAAAATAGACTAACTCAAATGGCAAAGGAGGCCCAAAAGGGCAGTGAGGAGAAGAATGCCTTAAAAAGTCGAATTTGCCAGATGGAAAAAAGAATGTCAAAAGTTCACTGAGGAGATTCATTCCTTCAGAGTTAGACTGGAGCAAATGGAAGCTAGTGACTTTATGAGAAATCAAGACACTGTTAAGCAGATCCAAACAAATGAAAGAGTAGAAGGCAATGTGAAATATCTCATGGGAAAAGCCACTGACCTGGAAAATAGATCCAGGAGAGACAATTTAAAAATTATTGGACTACCTGAAAGCCATGATCAAAGAAAGAACTTAGAAATCACCCTTCAAGAAATTCTCAAGGAAAACTGCCCTGATGTTTTAGATCCAGAGGGCAAAATAGAGGTTGAAAGAATCCACTGATCACCTCCTGGAAAAGATCCCAAAAAGAAAACTCCCAGGAATATTATAGCCAGGTTCCAGAATCCCCAGATCAAGGAGAAAAATACTACAAGCAGCCAGGAAGAAACAATTTCAATATTGTGGAAACACAATCAGAATAGCCCAGGACCTGGCAGCTTTTACACTGAGGGATCAAAGGGCATGGAATATGATATTCCAGAGGGCAAAAGATCTGGAAATGAACCCAAGGGTCACCTACTCAGCAAAACTGAGTACTTTGTTTCAGGGGAAAATATGGTCATTCAGTGGAATAGAGGACTTTCAAGCATTCTTGAGGAAAAAACCAGAGTTGAATAGAAAATTTGACATCCAGATGCAAGAAGCAAGAGATGTCTGAGAAGGTAATCAGGGAAAAGAAATCAAAAGGAACTTATCAAAGTTGAACTATTTACATTCCCATATGGAAAAACAATAACTGTGACTGATGAAATCTTTCTCAGTATGAAAATCATGGGGGGCGGCTAGGTGGCGCAGTGAATAGAGCGCCGGCCCTGGAGTCAGAAGGACCTGAGTTCGGAGCCGGCCTCAGACATTTAATCCACACAAACAAAAACCTAGCCGTGTAATCTTGGGCAAGTTACTTAACCCCAATTGCCCTAAAAGGGTGGCTAGGTGGCACAGTGAGTAAGAGCCCCGGCCTCGGAGTTGGGATGACCCGAGATCAAATCCGGCCTCAGAAAATGAGCACCCACACTAAATAATGACTAGCCGTGTAACCTTGAGCAAGTTACTCAACCCCAATTGCTTTAAAAAAAATAATGGAAGAAGGGTGTATGGTCATATGAATACATATGTGAATGTGTATATGTTTAGAGTTTTATATGTTTACAGTTATATATGGATAGAGGGCATAGGTTGAATTTGTTGGGAAGGGAGGATACTCAAGGGGTGAAATTATGAGGTGAGAGAGGAAAGTGGCAAGAGGAGATGGGGAGAGAAAGGGTAGGGTAAACTATCTCATGTAGAAGAAACATGCATAAGTGGCTACAAGGGAGGGGAAGAATAGGAAGGCAAAAAGGCAAAACCACATTCTCATTGAATTTGGATCAGGGAGAGAATGACATACATACTAAATGGGATATCTCAACCTGCAGCAGAATAGGGGGAAGGGGGATGAGAGGAGGGATGATGGATGGGAGAGCATCCTTGGGGGGAGGGGAGGTTGGAAGTACCCACTATAGAAGAGAGACAGGATCAAGTAAGGAATGGACCAGGTGGGGGGTGGGATGAGTGGGAGGGAATTATAAGCAGCCTTGTACAATATATCTACTATGGTAATGTTTTGCATAGCTAGACATGTATAACATATACTGAATTACTTATCTTCCCAGAGGGAATGGGTGACAAGGGAGGAAGGGAATGGATCTGAAATTTGAGGTCTTAAAATTAAGTGTTTCAAATATATATAAATACTATTATTAATACTCTTTTGCTTGTTATTGGGAGATAAGATGTGCAGGCATTGGGACACAGAGATCCACCTTCCTCTAATGGAAAAGTCAAAGGGGGTATGGGAGAAGATATGGGAGAGAGCAGATTGGAGGAAGTGATATCTTGTGGGACTGCTATTCTGGGAGGGTGGGTAGGGGAAAAACAGGGGCGAAAAATAATTGTAACTCAAAACCTGGTGGACATGAATGATGTAAAACAGAAGTTAATAAAGCATTTGTTTAAAATAAAAAAAAGAAATGTATCTACATATGTAAATAACAGAAAACAGCTAAGTAATACATGATTACTAAACTCAAGACCTATGTTTCCTGAGAATCATACCCTAGAATTATGTTAGTTGTATATAAGTGTATAAATTCTGATGAACAAAAATGACAGCAACCATTTACTAAGGGCCTAAAGGGTGAAAGGTATTCTTTTAGATACAAGGTGAGAAAAACAAAACACTACATTTTCCCTGTATTCCTAAAGATTAAAGTCAAATAGAAAACAATATATAAACGTTTTCCATGGTGTAAAAAAAAAGAATGAATTATATTTATGAGAGCAAATATTATTCTACCCTGGTACTTCCCCTATCCCCACCAACTGCCTATTGAGAGTAGAGTTGACCCAACCTGATCCATTTTATGGTTCTAGACTTTAAAATATGACTAATGATGATGCTTCTAATACAGGGAGATAAAGCAGATATTCATAGGAAGATATATTTTTGTTAGGTTTTTGAGTAACAATAATTTCTCAAATGGAGTTTTAATTTACTTTAAGAAGAAAAAAAATAATTACTTTTTATCATTAAGAAACATTCGAATTATACAAAGTGATTATCTGGATGATTACAGAAAATACAGATATAAATGTATGCTTTCTATAGATTCAGGAAAAAAAGCTGTACAAATTCACAATTTCTCATTGAACTAAAGAACTTTGGACTAAGGTGAGAGAGGGACTGACCATTAAAATAATATCACAAACCAGAAAAGTAAGAGAAACACAAATCAGAGTTTTTTTTTTTCTTTTGATTGAAAAACAACCGACATCAATGGCTTTGGAAACGGTTTACTTTTCTTACGCACCCCAAACATGGACATAATCAGATTTATATATGTTTTGTAATTGAAACTAAATAGGAGGGGAACGTTCTGGGTTATGATATATATGTTGACTCTGCTTCTTGAAGGCCACATTATTATTTGATATATTTAATAGTTTACTAATCCTATTATTTCACAAAACATATTCGTTAACAAAATGCAGAGCAAATGGAGAAGTTTATCTTTATCATGCCTGATCTCTATAAGCTGAATTATTCTTCCCTGAACTTAGCATTCCATTTCTCACCTTGCTTAGGCTGTCCTCATTTCTCTCTCTGCCCTGCATCTAACTTCTTTTAATTACTAATTTAGGTGTCACTTCTTACAAATAGCATTTCCTGATCCCCATAGTTGTGATGAACCCTTCCTCAAATAATTTCATACCTACTTATGTTCATATTGTTTTCTCACAATAGAATTTGAGCTCCTTGAGTGTAGTGGCTGTTTTCCATTTTTCTTTGCATCCCTAGAATGTAGTGATGTTTCTTGTATATAGTAAGCACTTAATAATTGGCTTATTCAATTAAACTCAAACTCAGTTAAAAAGAACCATATTATTCCAATTTTCCCTAGTTATAAGAATTAAATTCTATATTTCCTCACTGTTCAATTCCAAGATGCTGACAAAGCAAACATCCTGAGGGTATGTTCCCTAGCTTTGTTACCAGCAAAAATAATTAGGACAGGTTACCTCAGGTGGTAGTGGACTAACCATCACTGCAATTGTTCAAACAAAGTTTATGTGATCACTTAGCAAATATGATTTAGAGTGAATTCTTGTCCAGGCACAGGCTAGCCTCTGTAGTCATTTCCACCTCTGAGGATGTTTTATTTTAAAGCATGGATTCTTAATATTTTGGGGTCATGGATACCTTTTGCTGAGGTGAGGCCCACTGACTCCTCAGAATAATGTCTTTAAAGGCATAAAGACATACGTTGGAGTACAAAGAAAATTAATGATATAGAAATATAGTTTCTTTTTTAATTTACAGATCCCAGGTTAATGGTCTTGATTTAGAAAATCTAAGAGTCAAATATATCACTGAAGGTCTCAGGCCCAGTGCTAAACTTTTCACTCATCAACAGAACTAGTGTTGGAAATAATATTCAAGGAATTTATTGCTAATTCCAATCATTGAATTTACAGATAAATATATACCTCACATTTGTCTTCATTTATATCATGTCAAAGAAAGCAATGAGATTTTTGCAAATCACACTTCAGAAGATATGATGAGGTAACAGTAGATATCATGTAGTAAAAATAAAATTCAATAAAACTTGATTAATAGGACTGCAGGCACTAGCTAAAATAGGAATCCTCTGCCTTGCATGTGAATGGCCTTTCATCTCATTATACCCAAGGGTTACTCTACCACATGATGCACTGTCACCTACAAATTGTCCTGGGATTACGTTTCTGCTGGATAATTGATTTGGAGAAATACCTAAACTAGCTTCTCTATTCACTAACTCTTCTTCTCACTTGAGTCTGTAGTCTAGTTTTCTAGCTCACCATTCAACTGAAACTTCTATCATAAGTTATTGGTGATGTCTTAATAGCTAAATCTAGTGGCTTTTTCTCAGACCTCATTCTTTTTGACCTCTCTGCAGGCTTTGATATTGTTAGTCACTCTCTTTTCCTTGATATTCTCTTCACTGTAGGTTTTTATGACGCTACTCCCTCCTGCTTGTCCTCTTACCTACCTCATCACTTATTCATTTCTTTTGCCAGATCTTCATGCAGGCTAACCATGGGTATCCCACGGGATAATGGTTCCATCAGGTCCTGGGCCCTTTTCTCTCTGTTATTTTTGCTTGGTGATTTTACTGACTCCCATGAATTTTATTATAATCTCTATGCTGGTGATTCTGGCCTTTGTCTCTCTATTTTCTTTGAGTCTAGCTTTTCTGACTGCCTATTGGATATCTTGAATACTTAGAATAAAAATTCTTAAACTTAACAAGTCCAAACCATAGCTCTTTATTTTCTGCACCCCCAAACTGTCCCCCTTTAAAGAATATTCTCTATTTTGAGGTTACCACCATCCTTCCAGTGAACCAAGCTCACAACAAAAGTGTCATCTTTGACTTCTCGTTCTTCCTCGCCCTCTGTATCTAATCCTTTCCAAAGACTTACTGATTTTGATTTTACCTTTCTAACATCTTTTGCATGTGTTTCTTTCTATCTTCTTCTACTACCACTCTTTATCACTTCATACCTGAACTAATGCAAAAGCATGCCAGTTGGTCTGCCTACTGCAAGTCTCTCCCCACTCTAGGCCATCTTCCAATTAGCTGCCAAAGTGAATCTTACTAAAGCACAGGTCTGACCATGTCACTCAGTGACTCAATCAACTCCACTATCACCTTATCATCTCCAGGATCAAACATCAAATTTTCTGTTTGCTGTTCAAAGCCATTCATAGCCTTTCCCCTCACCCTCATCATATCGCCAGTCTTCTTACTCCTCCCATACACTTTATTCTAGTGGCATTGTCCTCTTTCCTGCCTCTCAAAAAAGTCACTTCATTCCATCATTCCAGATATTTTCTCTGGTGGCCCCCCATGCCTGTAATATTCTTCTTCCTCATTTCCACCACATGATTTCACTGACTTCCTATAAGTCATAGTAAGTCATTCCTGACCTATTCTGATAATTTCCCTCTGATGATTACATACACTATATCCAGTATATCGCTTATCCCTAGTAGTTCACATATTCCTTCTTGTAATGGCAAGCACAGAAGAATTTTACACCTTGTTTTAGCTATTGAATTAACACCTTGTTTCAGTTCAAGTTTCTTTTGAAACTTTCTTTGTATCAATTCCGTTAAGAAACAGAACATGTGAAACCCACAACTTGTGAACCCTAGAACTCATGCACTCCTGCAACAGGAAGAGGAGGAGCTAATAACCATATATAATTAGAGGCCCAGGGGTAGAGACAGCAGAACTGAGAAGAGGACTCTTGTGGTGGCAGAGTCAAGAAGGAGAAAACTTGTGGTATCTCAGCACTCTGTCTGCTTTATGTTGATGTTTGTTTGTGATACTTTGTACAGAAGCCCTGGAAACTTACTGGAAACCCTGAAAGAGGATTTTCTAGTTATCTGTTTACAGAAGTCCTAGGGGAGGGTTTTGGAGGTCCTGGGATTTTATTGATAGTTTGTATTGACTTCTTGGACATTGTTTATGGGTCTGTATTGATTTCTATGTTGGTGATCTGTGTTGAGTTCTCAGACCTTGTTGGTGTGTCTGAGTTGATTTCACAGGAAGATAGTGAATTGATGATGGTGCCAGCAATGTGTATGAATATTATTGTGGCTCTGTCAAACTTTGTCTTCCCAGAAACAGGAACTGTGAAGGACTTGAAGTGCACTGGACACTGAGAACTTCAATATGGAAAGCGAAGTGGATTAACTGGACGAGGAGCTGGACAAGGAATTGTTGGAAGAGGAGCCATGGAAGCTGAAAGAAGACTTTACTTAGACACTGTGTACTGGCTGCGAAGATTATGATTTACTGTGACCTAGGGGTGGGAGAACTTTGACTTTTGTACTTTGTTGTTGAGTTAAGGATTTTGTGATTGACTAAATGAATAAACTTTGTTTAAAACTATGTGACCACTTTGGTTAAAACTATGTAGCCATTTTAGTGATAATTATTGAATTGTGACATGGTGAATGCTGTATTTTGATTTTCTATGATAAGTTGTAACATTGTGAATACTATATTTTGATTTTCTCTAAACGTTTTTGCTCTGATTTGTCACTGAATAAATAGAGAGCTCGCTATACTATATAATCAGAACCACGAAAGCTGTTTACAGCAGCAGCAGTCCTCTGGCAAGCTCCTCGTGCATGGCTTTACACTTACCCAGTTAGATTGTGAATACCTTGAAAATAGGACTATATTTTGCCTCTCTTTAAACCCCCATTTCTTAGCACAGTTCCTGGAACATGGTAAGTACTTAATAAATATTTATTCCCTGACTGAGTAGTCAAAAATATCAAGAGCTATGAAAAACAATGTCATCTAAGGGAAATCAGAACTTCCAAATACCAAAATGTAATTCTTTCATACTTTCAGTCTTCAGTGAGTCTGTGCAACTGCATGAATATATACATCAACACGTGCAACAGAAAGCAATTATTTGTTCCTAAAAAAAGAATCTGCTACTAGAAAAATAATGAAAAATTAAACAAAATCATTAGAAGAGAATAGAAAACCCAGACATAGAACTCAGGGAGACTATATATGTATATGTATGTATATATGTATAATCATATATGTATATATGTATGCTTATATATACACAAAAACATACCCATACATACATATATGTGTGTATATAGTCCATGACCTATATTATCTAACTTGATCCCCAAAACAGTCTTCTGATCAGGACAGCATTATTTTTCATACTTTTTAGATAAAGAAATTGAGGTTCAGAGAAGGTGAGAAAAGGTCCAACAGCTACTAAGTTGTACAGTTGTGAAAAAATCCAGTTCCACACCATTTCATCTAGTATGCTACCTTGTTATATGATGAAGAGATATGGAAAAATGATGTAGGAAAAATTTGAAATACCAGATCTGCTTACCCACTAAATCTAACTTTATTTTTAAAAAGAGGGGGGGAAGGTAAAAAAAAAAAAAAGAAAATAGCCAAAAGGGTAACACCTTTAAGCAGACCTGGCATGGTATGCAAAACTAAATCATTTACTTTGCTGTTGTTTTTTTGATTGTTAATTGGTTTGTTTCTGCCTTGTTAGACCCTGAGAACTTGGAACAAGATTTTATGTCCTGTTTTATGTGTCTTCGATTCTTTGGTCATATTGATGGCTGTTAATTTTACAATAAAGAATGTAAAACATGACTTTAAGATTACATTAGTACTATCAATATTATCAACATAATTATATCAAGAAAAAGATAAAGTCATGGAGTTAAAGTGAAGTCATGCTTAGTAAAGAATCAGCAACTTTAACCTTTGAAAAGCACCCAGAAATCCCCTTCAAAATATGAAAGTCTCTATCCACTCCTCATACTCCTATTAAAAATAATTTTAAATCATTTCTATTCATTATATTTTTGAAGTCACTTCTTAGTGATTTTTTGTGTTTCTTTATTTGCCATTATAACATTCTTTGGTTACTCCAGCTGTGGTTGTCTACAGGTAAACTAGGATCCTAGAGATTGACACCTGCTGAAATTTCCCAGCATTCTGTTCCTCTACTGCAGTATCTTACTCTCCCCCAGTTTTGCTTTTGTACTGTGACTAAAAGAGGGGCTATGACAAACAAGTACATATCAGCTCTCACTTGAAACTCTGAGCATCTGACTTAGACATTCTGTATGTACATGAGACCTGTTGAATCTTGCTGCACCAGGCTCAGGAGTGAACTTTACCTCAGCTCTTAAATTGAGGTGTTCCTTGAGCATTTGTGTTTTCTTCTTGTCTTTTTTTTAAGCAATTGGGGTTAAATAACTTGCTCAAGATTACATGGCCAGTCATTTAAGTGTGGGTGCTAAGTCTGAGGCCAGAAATGATCCTGGGTCCTCCCAACTCCGGGGGCCAGTGCTCTTACTGTGCCACCTAGCCGCCTGGTTTTCTTGCTGTCTTATGGCAGGTCATGAATTGTAGGGACAGAAGGAATGGAAGAGTTCCTTAATTGCTTTACAAAGCCAGATATATTTTCAAATTGATAAAGATGTTATATATTGGCACTAGATTCCTATAATTCCTCAGAGAAGCTTATTTAAAGCATTGTTTAATGGGTTAAGCATACCACTAACAAACTCGATATTACCAAAACAAAATTCACTCTCTTTCCCCAAGAACATTCTCTTCTTCTAAACTTCCCTATTAAAATTCAGGGCAGCATCATCTTCTAAGTCACCAATGGCCATAAATGGTGCTATCCTTGTCTCTTTCTTATCCTATGTTCCCAATATATTGCCAGGGTTTGTTCTTTGTAGTTTTACAATATTTCTCACATATATCCCTCTTCTCTCAATTCACACAACCACCACCCTATGGCAGACCATCATCATCTCTCAGCTGCACTTTTGTAAAAGCCATCTAATTGTTCTGTCTCTAATCTAGGTCTCTTTTGCTTCTAATTCATCCACTACACAGCCGCCAAAGTGATTTTCCTAGATTGTCCTATTTCACACTAACAACCACAATAAATATTAATTGGTCATAGTCACCTCAAGGATTAAATATAAACTTTTCTATTTGACATTTAAAATTCTTTGCAACCTTGTGAATTTCAACTTTTCTAGTGTCACACTCTGCTCCTTTGCATTCACATTGTGATCAAATATATCCTCAGATACTTGTTTTATGTATGACCCTGGGCGGGTCACTTAATTTTTGTCTGCCTTAGTTGTTATTATTCAGCCATTCAGTCATGTCTGACTCTACATGACTCAGAAATTTTCTTTTCAAAGATGTTGGAGAGGTTTGTCATTTCCTTCTCCAGGAGGTTAGGCAAACAGCTGTTAAGTGCCTTGCCAAAGATCAAACAGCTAGTGAGTGTCTGAGAATGAATTTGAACTCAGGTCTTCCTGACTCCAGACTCAGCACTGAACTGTCTGGCTACCTCATTTACTTTATCTTTAGACAGGGAAATAATAATAGAACCTATTTCACAATTACGTTGTTTAGATCAAATGAAATAATATTTGTAAATTGCTTTTCAAACCTTAAAGTTCTATACAAATTTTAGTTATTATGTTTCATATTATCATCAATAGAATAATTATTAAACTTTAAATTAACATAGAATAGAGAATGTCCTAGGTTCTCAAATATCATGCCAAAAGAATTAAAGGATTCCCAGGTTTTGCAAGTTTAAAAGACATATATTTCATGAGTTCTGTCTGAGAATCACTTAATCTGTGTTTTGAAAACATCTTTTTACCAGTCTATTAGCCTCCAGGTGATGACATCTTGATCATGGAATATCAAAAAAACATTTAGTAAGGGATGTAGAGACTTTAATCTATTTTGGTAGAGGTATAGACACCATGAAGAAATCATCAAATTTTGAAGTAATAAAGTGTTGAAGAAATTCTAGTTAGGGATGATTATTACTCTGTAGTCCAACTGTTTTATTGATGGTTAAAATAACTCATGACTAATTACAACTATTTTATGTTGAAAAATATTTTCTGAGATGCAACTTACAAATGAAGAATGAATAAATGAATGAATGAATGAATGAATGAATGAAAAAGCTTTTGTTTAAAAATTTAGTAGATAGTAAGTACTGAATCTTACACTGGATTTACATGTACATAAAAATGAAAAAGTTCCTGACCTTATGATACTTTAATATTAAAAGTAAAATACAGTACCTATAGGGTAGCGGTGGCCAAGAACAGGTATAATGATTAGGGAAGCCACAGAAAAGGTGAGTAGAGTCATAGGCCAACTGATAGTTTTCCCAGAAACAATAGTGTGAATTTGATTACCATTCACACAAGAGAGCACAGAGGGAAGAGTTCAGGTCTAGTAGAATGACATGAGGATGAGCAGCAATGTAGCAGATTTGTGTTAGAATAACTATGACAAATGCTAACTAATCAGAAGTCTAACTCCCAAATTTATAATCTAATTAGTTTTTGAATTCATAACTTCTGATAAAGGAAATATATTCATGAATTTGATACTGAATGGAATTGTACTTTAACATATCAAGGATCTGGCAGCAAGCAGAGGCAGATGAGGCAGCAAGTTGATTCACAAACCCACAGGGGCAATTCCCAGGCCTATCACTGCAGGACTGTGGATCTGTCAAGCTAGGTAAGAGGCAAATGCAGGGCCCCTGGCAATGGCAGCAGCTACTCCTGGGATGATCAACCCATAGCCTGGAAATTTAAAAAGCACCTATCTGAACTTCCAGGGACCAGGATGGCAGAGTGAACTTCAGCTGCTCTAATCCCACCCTTTAGCCCCTGAAAACACAGAGATTATTGCCCCAGAGAAAAATCCTAAAATAGTGAAGCCTTGAGAGTCCTAGAGGAAGGGAGTGGCTAAGGCCCTGCCTCAAAATGGGTAAAAGAGAGATTACAAAGACAAAGACTCTAGAATCCTATTATTGCAAGTTAGAAGAACCAAATTCAGAAGGAGACAGCATTGACTCTACACCAACAGCTGACGCTTCAACAGGGAATATGAACTGGTCTCAAACCCAGAAAGCATTCTTAGAAGAGCTCAAGAAGGACTTTAAAAAAAAAACAAATTAAAGAGGTAGAAGATAAATTGACCAATTCTTTTAAAATAAAAATTGCAAAAATAGAATAGCATTTCAATGAAGAAAGGAGCTCCTTAAAAAGAAAAAAATGTGTGAAAAGGAAAAAGAGGCTCAAAATCTAACTGGAGAAAATAAATCCCTAAAAATTAAATCTGAACATATGGAAAAGGAGCTTCAAAAACTAACTGAGGAAAATAATTCCCTAAAAATTAGAACCAACCAAATTGAAGCTAATGACTCTATGAGGAACCAAGAATCAGTCAAATAAAATCTCAAGAAGAAAAAATTAGAAAAAAGAGGTAAAATATCTCAATGGAAAAAATAACTGACCTGGAGAACAGATCCAGGAGAGATAATCTAAGAATTATTGGCCTACCAGAAAATCATGATGAAAAGAAAAAAAAATCCTGGACAACATCTTCCAAGAACTTATCAAAGAAAAAAACCTTGATCCTAGAATCAGAGGGTAAAATAGATATCAAAAGAATCCCCCAGATACCTCCTAAAAGAGATCTCAAATTGAAAACTCTGTGAAATGTTGCAGCCAAATTCCAGAACTATCAGAAGAAGGAGAGGCTATTGCAAGCAGCTTGAAAGAAATAATTCAAATATCATGGAACTACAGTGAAGATCACAGAGTATTTGGCAACTTCTACACTGAAAGATCAGAGGGACTGGAATATGATATTTTGCAAAGCAAAAGTGTTCAGGATACAATCAAGAATCAGTTATCCAGAAAAACTGAGCATAATCTTTCAGGCAAGGAGATGGTCATTCAGTGAAATAAGGGACTTCCAGACCTTCCT
Source organism: Gymnobelideus leadbeateri (assembly GCA_011680675.1). Taxonomy (NCBI): domain Eukaryota; kingdom Metazoa; phylum Chordata; class Mammalia; order Diprotodontia; family Petauridae; genus Gymnobelideus; species Gymnobelideus leadbeateri. The sequence goes on from WOXC01006966.1 coordinate 218,815, forward strand.
GATGAAAAATCCAGAGCTCAATGGGAATTTCAATCTCCAAATAAAAGACTCAAGAGAGACATAGAAAGGTAAACAGGGAAAACACAAACACACATACACACACTCACAGACACATACACTCACACACACATACATACACAACCTGCTATTTAATAAGAGCAAACTGTTTACATCACTATATGGCTAGCTGATACATGTTAATATTGATAATTGTATACTTATATTGGCATTTAAAAGGATTATAGATAAATAGAGGGTGTGTGTATAAATTAAACAAAATGATGAAAAAATGTTATTAAGGGGTGCAAAGGGACCACAGTGGGAGAAGAGGAAAGACCAAAGCAGAAAAGGGTAAATTATGCCACATAAAGAGGCATAAAAATATTATAGTAGAGGGAAAGAAGGGACAGAGATGAGCATTATATGAGTTTCACTCTCTTTGGTTCTGGTATAAGGAGGGAATAACATAAAACTTATCATAATAGAGGGAAAGAGGGGAGGGAGAGGAACATAGTATGAGATCTATTCTCATCAATCTTGGTTCAAGGAAGAAATACTACATTAAGTAAAAAAATTGATCATACACTACAGGGAGTAGGAGGGGGAAAGTTTAAGAAAAGGTGGGGTTTGGTGGGAGGGAAGAAATAGTAAGGGCGAAGGGTAGGAAAATGGAGGGCGCTGATAAGGAGGGAATACTGAGGGAGGCAGAGGTCAAAAGAAAACATCTTAAAAAGGGAAGGGAGAAGGGAAAATGAAAGCATAAACAGGGGAGAGAATAGGATGGAGGGAAAGACACATATAGTAATTATAACTGTGAATGTGAATGGGATGAACTCTCCCATAAAACTGAGTAGGACAACAGAATAGATTAAAAACCATAACCCTACAATATGCTATTTACAAGAAACACCTTTGAAATAGGGGGATATACATAGGGTAAAGTTAAAGGCTGGAGTAAAATATATTATGCATCAGTAAAGTAAAAAAAAGTAGTGGTAACATTCCTTATGCCAGACAAAGCAAACACAAAAATAGATTTAATTAAAAGAGATAAGAAAGGAAACTATATCCTAGTAAAAGGGACCATCAAAAATGAAGCAATATCATTACTAAACATTTATGCACCAAGCCATACAGCATCCAAATTCCTAGAGGAAAAGTTAAGGGAGTTAGAGGAAGAGATAGATAGCAAAATTATACTACTGGGGGACTTCAATCTCCCCCTCTCTGAACTTGATAAATCTAACCTCAAAATAAAAAAAAGAAGTTGAGGTAAACAGAATGTTAGAGAAAATAGATATGGTAGACCTCTGGAGAAAATTGGATGGGGATCAAAAGGAATATACCTTCTCATTAGTACATGGCACATACACAAAATTTGACCATGCACTAGGGCATAAAAAACTCACAATTCAGTGCAGAAAGGCAGAAATATTAAATGCAACCTTTTGGATTATGATGCAATAAAAATTATATGTAATAAAAGGCCATGGAAGGTTAGACTAAAAAATAATTGGAAACTAAACAATTTAATCCTAAAGAATGAATGGATCAAACAAGAAATTATAGAAACAATCAGTAACTTCATTCAAGAGAATGACAATAATGAGACAACATACCAAAACTTGTGGGATGCAGCAAAAGCAGTTCTTAGGAGAAGTTTTATATCCCTGAATGCATACATAAATACAATAGAGAAAATGGCAGTCAATAAATTGGGCATGCAACTGAAAAACTTAGAAAAAGAACAACTTGAAATTCCCCTATTAAATACTAAATTAGAAATAATGAAAACCAAAGTAGAGATAAATAAAATTGAATTTAAGAAAATTATTGAATTAATAAACAAAACTAAGCTGGTTTTGTAAAAATAAAACAATAAAATTAACAGATTTTTAGTCAATATGATAAAAAAGAAAGAAGAAAACCAAACTATGAGTATCAAAATTGAAAAGGGTGAATCTACCACCAATGAAGAGGAAATTAAAACAATAATTCGGAATTATTTTGCCCAATTGTATGCACACAAATCTGACAATCTTAGTGAAATGGATAATTATTTACAAAAATATAAATTACCCAGAACAACTGAAAAGGAAGTAAATTACTTAAATAACCCCATCTAAGAAAAAGAAATTGAACAAGCCATTAGTGTATTCTCTAGGAAAAAATCTCTAGGGCCAGACAGATTTACTAGTAAGTCTACCAAACTTTTAAAGAACAATTGATTCCAATATTTTGCAAAGTTTTTCACAAAAATTGGAGAAGGAATCCTACCAAATTATTTTTATGGCACAAATAAGGTACTGATACCCAAATTAGGAAGAGACAAAATGGATAAAGAAAATTACAGACCAATTTCCCTCATGAATATAGATGCAAAAATTTTACATAAAATATTAGCAACAAGACCACAGTAATTTATCATGAAAATAATACACTCTGACCAGGTAGGATTTATTCCAGGAATGCAAAGGTGGTTCAATATTAGGAAAACTACAATTATAATTGATCACATCAACAACAAACCTAGCAGAAGCCATTTGATTATCTCAATAGATGCAGAAAAGGCTTTTGACAAAATACAACATCCATTTCTATTAAAACACTAAAAAGTATAGGGATGAATGGAGTCTTCCTTAAAATAATAAGTAGCATGTATTTAAAAACATCAGCAAGTATTATATGTAATGAGAATAAGCTGGAAGCATTTCCAATAAGATAAGCGGTGAAACAAGGATGTCCACTCTCACCACTCTTATTCAATTTGGTAGTAGAAATGTTAGCAGTAGCAATAATAAAAGATAAAGAAATTGAAGGAATTAAATTAGGCAAAGAAGAGACTAAGCTATCATTCTTTGCAGATGATATACTAAGAGAATGCATGAGAGTCAAGTAAAAAACTACTTGAGATAATAAATAAATTTGGCTAATTTGCATGATATAAAATAAACCCACGTAAGTCCTTGGAATTCTTTTATATCTCTAGCAAAATCCAACAGCAAGAGATAGAAATTCTATTTATAGTTACTCTAGATATGATTAAATATTTGGGGATCTACATGCCAAAACAAAGCCAGGGCCTATATGAACACAATTATAAAACACTTTTCACACAAATAAAGTCAGATCTAACATATTGGAAAAACATCAGTTGCTCATGGCTAGGTTGAGCTAATATAATAAAAATGACAATTTTACCTATATTAAATTATATATTTAGTGTCATACCAATCAATCTACCAAAAATTACTTTATGGAGCTAGAAAAAAATAGTAGCAAAATTCATTTGGAAGAACAAAATGTCCACAATATCAAGGGAATTAATGAAAAGAAATGCTAGGGAAGGTGGCCTAGCCATAAACGATTTCATTCTGTATTAAAAACAACTCAAAACTACTTGGTACTGGCCAATGAATAGAGTAATGAATCAATGGAATAGATTGGGTATGTAAGGTAAGACTCAGCAGCCAATGACTATAGTAATCTATTGTTTGCTAAACCCAAAGACCCCAGTTTTTGGCACAAGAATACACTATTTGACAAAAACGCTGGAAAAACTGGAATGTAGCATGGCAGAATTGGGCATAGACACCTAACATAGACATCTAACACATTATACCAAAATAAAGTTGAAATTGGTGCACAACCTAGGTATAAAGCTTGATACTGTAAGCAATTAGGGAGAACAAGGAATAGTTTATCTTTCAGATCTATGGAGAGTGGAAATTTTATGATGAAACAAAGAGTTAGAGGGCATTATAAAATGCAAAATGGATAATTTGGTGACATCAAATTGAAAGGTTTCTGTACAAATAAAGCAAATGTTACCAAGATTAAGAAGGAAGTGGAAAATTAAGAAAGAATTTTTACAACTAGTGTCTCTAATAAAGGCCTCATTTCTAAAATATTCAGAGAATTGAATCGTCTATAATAATACAAGTCATTCCCCAATTGATAAATGACCAAAGGGTATGAACAGGCAGTTTTCAGAAGATGAAATTAAAGATATCTATAAGCATATGAAAAAATATTCTAAGTCACTATTGTTTAACGAAATGCAAATAAAAATAATTCATGTATGCATTGCTTTTGGTCTTGTAAATTTGTCCAAATACTCTGGAGAGCAATTTGTAATTATACCCAAAGGGCTATCAAACTGTATGTATCCTTTTACCCAGCAATACTGCTACTAGGTTTGTATCTGTAAAATCAATCACGAGTAGCTTTCCTGAGGAGTGCTGCCATGAATAACTTTAATAACTGCATAGTATAATGAACGTTCTATATATTCAGCAATAAACTAAAGAATAATATTCAATAGACTAAAGCATAACATTTACAACAACATAGTAAGCAATTGCTAGGGTGGCTACATAGTCTTAAACAAAACATATCATTCAGTAAATCTTATAATCATTTTTAAGAAAATACAAATGCCATCCACCTCTAGGTCACAGTAAGTTACAATCTCTTTAGTCAAATTGTAGCAGCAAGCACCCCAATATCCCCAGGGTGACTGCCAACACAGGTTCTTAGATCTGCTTTTCAAAAGGAAAGCAACTCCAAATGGGTTAACAAATTCACTTTAATCAAACAAACATATATTACTTAGTTCAGGGGGAAAAGGTCAGCACCCCAAACTTCAGAGTATACAGACAGATCAAATAGACAGGCTTCCAAACTGTCCAACCAGTATATCAATACCAAATCACAATTACCAGAGAGGGAAGCATTAACATCTGGGTTGTCAAAGCTGGGGAGCTCTCAACAATGGCTTCCCAGAGTCTCATCTGTTCAAATCACACAACACTTCTCAAAGTGAGCCCCCAAGCAAGGCCTCAAATCAGGGATTATATAGTCTTCTCCTGGGTCAGAGAATGTAACCACCCTCTTGACCCACTGCCCAATCACACAGCATAAAGGTGTGTTCATTCCTGAAAACCAAGCCTCCTGCCTCAGGCTCCATGTGACCACATTCAGCCTATTAGGGGGCAGAGTATACTTTCAAATTAAAGAAGGTTCTCTGAGTCACTTAAGTCAATCAAAGTCTCTTAAGCCAATCAAAGGGCCTAGGGGCAGGGAAGATCTTCAAATCTGCATTTCCTTTACATCAATACAGAATACCCAAGTAAAGTCCTCTTTCATCTTGACTAAAGACTGGCTTCCAATCATCCTTAAGTCAATCATTCTTAAAGGGCAGCAGAAAGTACAAACACTATTCAAACCTAAGATACAGCAAGTTACAGATTTCATCCATCAATATAGAGTATCCAAAGTAAAGTCCTCTTTCATCTTGACTAGAGGCTAGTTTCTAAAACCCAAGGTCCTCCTGCACAGGCTGACTGCTCCCAACTCTTGCCTAGATTCACACTTAGGCAGCTCTCTACTCCTGTTGCATATCTCAGTTCACAGGGACTACTCCACTCCAAGCTCTTCATAGTTTCTGTTTCTAGGAAAACAAACTTAAAAGAGCTACAACAATATTTACACACATCACTAACACTATGATCTCATTTCACTTTCTTCTTGAGAAACCAGTACAGAACAGCAGACTAGGCTTTTATCTGAGTAATTAACACAGACAGGCCTTCCCTCTGATAAAGTAACACAGACTAACAGACAGAGCACCAACATCACAGACATTCTCTCTCTCAGTTCTGCCCATTCCCAGCTCTGCTGTGTTCTTATCTGTTCTATCCTATTTCACCCTTTTTGCAAGCTTCACCCACTGTGGGCTCCCATGTGATTACATTTGGCCTATTAAGGGGCAGAGGAGATCTTCAAATTCCCTTAAGGTCTATTAAGGGTAGGAAAGATCTTCAAATTCCCTCAGGCTTATTAAGGGCAATAGAGTGTATACTATTTCCAATCAAAGACTCTTGATACAGTTAAAGGCAAGGCTCAAAGGCAATTTATTAGCTAAAACTAAAATCCAGAAAAACAGCAAAAAATCCTATTTTCCATGCCATTACACTATTTAAAAGAGATTTTAAAAAGGATAAAGATCTATTTATATAAAATATATATTTATAACTTTTTTGTAGTGGCAAATAAGTGGAAATTAAGATGATGTCTACCAATTGGGGAATGGCTAAACAAGTTGTAGTGTGGGATATATAATACACTATTATGCTATAAGAAAAGACAAGCAGAATTCTTTCAGAAAACAACTGGAAAGACTTGTAAAAACTGATGCAAAGGGGGCGGAGCCAAGATGGCGGAGTAGAAACAGCTCTTCCAAGCCTCTCTGCCCCCAGATTCCCCACAAACTATGTAAAAAAGGACTGTGAACAACTTCTGGCGCCCCAGCACCCACAGAACAACACAGAGAAGCTAACCTCCCGCTGAGGACAGCCCAGCAGCCCTGCAGGAAGGACCAGCGCAGCGGTCTGGGAGCCGGCAGTGCACAGAGCGCAGAGCGCAGGAGCCCAGCCGAGCCGAGCCCAGGTCCGCGTGAGCCGAGGTTTTAGCTCCAGGGCGGCAGGGCCAGCAGCCAGCTGGAGGAACCCCAGAACCCCAGGAGCTGTGGCGATTCCAGAATTATCAACATAGACATGCCTAGGACAAAGTAAGAGGTTAGTGTCCTATGGACTTTGGGACCTGTATTTGGGGAATGCGTCAGCTCCCTCCCCTGGGGGCTAGAAGCCGCTGAGGAGACACGCCATTTTGTAGTTTTCAGAGGCAGGTCTGGCTCCCAGCCTACAAATTGTGGGGAGATCCAGCGATCAGTCTTGGGGGGCAATCGCTCTTGCTTTAACCTCCCTGGATCTGGATTGTGATCTAGGGTGGAAGTTGTGGGTGGGTTTACAGCTTGCCAGAAACGGAAGTTGCCCCCCACACGTTCGGGACGAAAATTCCTCTATCTGGCCTTAAAGCCATAGTGTGGCAACAAGCCCAAAAGTCAAGCAATTAAGTGGCAACATGCCAAGGCAAAGGAAACAGAAAAATGCAACCCTAGACTCCTATTTTGGGGGCACAGAGCGGGAAAAGGACTGTGAGGTCAGAAGTCCTGCTCCAAAAGCCCCAGGGGAAAACATGAGCGGGTTGCAGGCCATAGAGGACCTTAAGAAGGACTTTAAAAATCAAATAAGAGAAGTGGAGGAAAAATTGGAAAGAGAAATGAGAAGGATGCAGGAAAAGTATGAAATGAGGGTCAACAGCCTGACTGAGGAAAACAACACCTTAAAAAATAGACTAACTCAAATGGCAAAGGAGGCCCAAAAGGGCAATGAGGAGAAGAATGCCTTAAAAAGTCGAATTTGCCAGATGGAAAAAGAATCTCAAAAGTTCACTGAGGAGATTCATTCCTTCAGAGTTAGACTGGAGCAAATGGAAGCTAATGACTTTATGAGAAATCAAGATGCTGTTAAGCAGATCCAAACAAATGAAAGATTAGAAGGCAATGTGAAATATCTCATGGGAAAAACCACTGACCTGGAGAATAGATCCAGGAGAGACAATTTAAAAATTATTGGACTACCTGAAAGCCATGATCAGGGAAAGAACCTAGAAATCACCCTTCAAGAAATTCTCAAGGAAAACTGCCCTGATGTTTTAGATCCAGAGGGCAAAATAGAGGTTGAAAGAATCCACCGATCACCTCCTGAAAAAGATCCCAAAAAGAAAACTCCCAGGAATATTATAGCCAGGTTCCAGAATCCCCAGATCAAGGAGAAAATACTACAAGCAGCCAGGAAGAAACAATTTCAATATTGTGGAAACACAATCAGAATAGCCCAGGACCTGGCAGCTTCTACACTGAGGGATCGAAGGGCATGGAATATGATATTCCAGAGGGCAAAAGAACTGGGAATGAACCCAAGGGTCACCTACCCAGCAAAACTGAGTATTTTGTTTCAGGGAAAATATGGTCATTCAGTGGAATAGAGGACTTTCAAGCATTCTTGAGGAAAAAACCAGAGTTGAATAGAAAATTTGACATCCAGACACAAGAAGGAAGAGATGCCTGAGAAGGTAATCAGGGAAAAGAAATCAAAAGGAACTTATCAAAGTTGAACTATTTACATTCCTATATGGAAAAGCAATAACTGTGACTGATGATATCTTTCTCACTATGAAAATAATGGAAGAAGGGGGTGTGGTCATATAAATACATATGTGAATGTGTATGTATATGGTTACAGTTATATGGATAGAGGGCATAGGTTGAATTTTTTGGGAAGGGAGAACACTCAAGGGATGAAATTATGAGGTGAGAGAGGAAAGTGGCAAGAGGAGATGGGGAGAGACAGGGTAGGGTAAACTATCCCATGTAGAAGAAGCAAGGGGAAGTGGTTGCAAAGGAGGGGGAGAATAAGGAAGGCTAAAAAGACAACAAACAAATTAAAAACTGATGCAAAATGAAAAGAGCAGAACCAGGAGAGCATTGATCAACTGTGACTGACATATTCTCAGAAATACAAGGGTCTAGTCCAAGACAATTCCAAAGGATTCATGCTAAAAACATGTTATATACCTCCAGAGAAAGAACTTATGAAATCTGAATGTAGATTAAAACATCCTTTTTAAACTTTGTTTTTTTCTGTTTTTTTTTCTATTTTCTTTTGCAACATGACTAATATAGAAGTATGTTTTGCACATGTATATCCATATCAAGGCATTTGTCTTATCAATGAGGGGAGGGTAATCTGGAATTCAAAATTAAAAAAAAGAATGTTAGAAGTTTTTATAAGAAATTGGAAAAAATGTGAAAATTTTCACTTAAAATATAACCCCCCCTAAAAATTTAAATGACAAAGAGACATATATCATGCACTGTACACTCAGGTTTTTACAAGTCCCCATCCAGGGAAATATCTGTTTATTCCTGTCTTTATGTTCTTATTTTCCTATCATTTTGCTATCCATGACCAAGGATCTGTCCTAATGCCTTATAGAATAATTAATACTGCTTAAAATCTGACTCAAAGAATAATTTTTTTAAGCCTTTGTAGCCACAAGATCCCCACGAATTTCAATGGAAGATAAGGAGAACACTTGTTTGGGAATGAGCTAACTGCTGTGGCAGTGGTACAATGTTGCTATGACAGTATGACTCACCTTGCCTTCTACAGTGTATCTTCACAACACTTCCATGGTTCCACTTGACTGGGTGTCTCTTGGGGTAGAAGAGGTGCCATGAAAACAATAAAAGAGATTTAAGGGCTTTCAATCAATTGAGTTTAGAATCCATTGGAATAGAACCAGGAACTATTCTGGGGTGGAGCAAACAAATCTAGAGCCAAAACTAAATTTATCTAGGAGACATTTTTTTTAGTGGGAGCAGATGGGGGGGGGGGGATAAGACATGGAGTTACAATGATTTCCATGTGTACTTTCTGTGATTAATCTTGTGTTGGACTGAAGACTTGAAGTTATTTTTCTTTCTCAATAAGAAGGAAGTGAAGCTTAAGACATAATGATCTTTGTTTTCTTTGCATTTGGCAAACTGAGAAACTTTAATTATACAAGGCATACTTGATCAAACTTGACATTCCCTACTTTGTTCAAATTTCACTTGACAGTCCTGGAAATAATAAGAAATGATGACTGTTCAAGATATATTTTGTTGTAAGAGCAAGAATAAAGTGATTTTATCTTCAGGATAATTTCTTTATAAAAATTATCTTGCAATATTTTGAAAAGTCAATACTTAAAAGATGTCAGGTATAGCAGTGATTGGAATTTTATTATTATCTCATATATGATAAGTAGATGAAAATGTCATCAAGTTCATTTGTCATTTTATTGAAAGGTTAAAAAGGAATGTGTTAGAATTTTTTCAGCTAATGGATAGTCATGTTATTGGATCATGTCTCTTTTAAGATAAATGTGGGTTTTTTTTCTGCTTTTAAATTAACTTAATTACTGTATATGTAGCAGTTGACTAGTTCAGAAATGAAAAAAAAAGTTGAACCTGGACTGTTCTTTCAGTGTTCAGTAACTTTTCTTACTTTGATTTGGTGAAAAAATTGAGAGTTTGCTAGAGATATTTGGATTAGCTTTGAGGCAGGCATTAACCAAGGAAAACCTTCTCAGTATGGAGAAGGAAAAAAATGGCATATTGAGTGAACTGATTGATGCTTTTATTTGCATTTGGTGGTATGTGTGTATAACATTAACAGTTATTTACCTGGTACCAAGCTACCAAGCTCATATTTTTTTGTGGGAGAAAACATTTATGCAAGTATGTGCATGTAAGATATATACTGTAAATGTAAGATAATCACAGAGAGAAAGCACTAGCAGTGAAGGTGACTGGAAAAGATCTCTTGCAGGAGGTAGGGCTAGAGCTAATGAAGAAGTGTGAAAAGTCCAGAGCAAAGATGAGCTAATGCAGGCAAGGCATGACTTACCACCAAGGAAAAATCACAAAGCTTAGAGACAGAAGGTGATGACGAACAACAAAGCCAATTCCACTAAACTGTGGAGTACATGGAAGGTTTAAAGTATGAGAAAATTGGAGGTAGGAAGGAAAGGGGCAGTGTGGTAAAGAGTAGTAGTTTTAGATTCAAAGGACCTAGATTTAAACCGTGCTTCCTACATTTATTCCCTGTGTAACTTTGGGCAATTCACTCCCTGGGTGTCAGTTTCCCCACTGTTAAAAATTATGAAGTGGGACTAAATGACTTCTGGTGTCCCATCTTGCTGTGAAACTACACCAATTATCAGTCCAAAGTGGGTGTCTATAGTGTTTTTGTATCACCCTTCCTACCAAGTAACTCATGCATTTTGGTTGTAGTTATTTACTGGACAAGTGAACAGTCATAAGTAGAAAAATTTCACATTCTGCAAGGTGTTGAGAAAAGAAGAAGTGAGCATAAGGCAGGGGCTCCTGGTGTTGTGCCTGGAAGCAGCAATCACACTCAGGGTCACCTTTAGGTTTGTACTCAGCAAGTCAAGTCCCCATGGGAATAAGGATGATTCAGTTTCAAGAATGTAGCTTGGCAGGGGAGAAAAGGTTATGATAAATGGTAACAAGTAGTTGTGTGGTTGGAACAGGGGTTACCAATGATAGCATGGAGGTAGAAGACAATGAGACCTAGGAAGGGACTGTCAGTGTTCTTTAAATTCTCAGTAGAGAAAAATTTCAAGCACCTCTTCTCTATGTGAAGCTCTGTAAGTGTGTAAGGTGCTTGACATTTTACAGATCAATTGTCTGTGGTATAAGTCTGCTTTGATGTCTGCCCTCCTTCACTCAAGTCAAAGTCAACTGTAAGCCATGCCATTATTTCCCTGATGTCATGGTCCTGTTTGAAAATGAAGGACAAACACAACAGTAAGCCAGTTTTGATGTCCTGAGAGAATATAGTTCATGTCCATGAAGGGGGAGAAGGTGGAGGAGAAGGTGGAGGAAGAAGAGGAGGAAAGTAAGAGGATATTTTCTATTTGCCAATCTTAGGACAAGTGTTATTGCCTTTTCTTAAGAGAACATAGCAGTATATCAGTGATCTGAAGACATCAATTAAGCCTAAGTCTGGAAAAAAATGGATATTACAGATGTTAAGCCTAGCAGAGCAGTGGAAGAGCATAAAAATCTGACAAAAGAGAAGCAGACCAATAGATTAAATATCCAGCTGAGATTTGGTTCCTAGTGATGTATCAACAGAGCACAACTTGGATCAGCTCAGTTAAGTAGTGAAAGCATTTGTCTTGTACAAAAAAACTATCCTCACCAAAGAACTATAAACAGTTCCTGAGGCAAAAAGAGAATGTTAAAGTCATAAGTCAAGAATTGCCCTGACCATATGTGTTCCCTCTATGTGTACTTACTAATCTAAGACTTTAAGTGTGAACCTACTCTCTCCATGGTTGCCATATGCATTACTAGGAGAGTATGATACAGATTTATTGGTGGAATATGTACGTGTGGAATAATATATGTACATACATATGTATACATACATATATATGCATTTTTCCTTTGACTTTTCAATAAATGTGCTGTTAATTTATTTGCTAATGGCTGATTTATTAATAGAAAATATACCAGTCAGGGCTTATGAGCTTCATTGATAGTAGGAATATTTGCCAACAAAGTTTACCTCTAGGATCCAGAGATTAGTGAAATACAGCAGCCACCTTCCTTCTGCAGAAAACACAACCTGCCAACATGGAGTTTCAAGGAAAATAAACTACATAGATAAAAAAAAAATGAATTTCCTTGAGAGAAAGGGGAAATGAGAGCAATCAGCTACTCTTTTGTGACTTGGCTGCACAAGGCAAGTTGGTACAATATTTTGGTGTATCTATGCTAAAGCCAGTAATTTAGATTCATTCATAGGTTATATATTCCAATAAGAAACATGAAATTCCTTCCCTCCTCTTAGGGGAAATTTTCAAAATATTTCAAAATATTCCTTATGTTTCATGTTAATTTTTAATTGACTGGGAATTGAATGTTTTTGAAACTAGATGGCCTATTCTAGCTCCATTAATATTTATGCAAATGTTTTCAGCTGGAAATCCTTAATGTTCTTGGAAGTTCCCAGGAAAATCAAGGGCTTTGAGGGAAGCAGAATAAAGGGAGCAAATGTGCTAATAGAATCTGAATTCTATTTTTTTTTTGTTTTGCTTTTTGAAGGGGGATAGGTATGGCAATTGGGGTTACGTGACTTGCCCAAGGTCACATGGTTAGTAAGTATTAATTGTCTGAGGTCAGATATGAACTCAGGTCCTCCTGATTCCAGGTCTGGTTGTCTATTTACTGTGCCACCTAGCCACCCCAGAATCTGAATTCTTTAAACTTCTATATAAAGAATTGGTGGTTAGGGACCAGATCTGATTTTTATACAGACAATACTACTAAATAACCATAGAACACTATGAGCTTTTCCCCATTTCAACAATTTTAATTATGCATTTGGAAGATGGAAAATATGTGTATGTGGTAATCATCTGAATAGAACTTCTCCAGAAAATAGGCCAGATTGATAAAAAGAGTTCATTAAAAGGAAACATTTTCTCATAAAGTATAAAAGAAGTACAATCAATTCTCAACTTTCATGGAGTAACATTCTTAGAAAATTACACAAATCCCCAAAGGATATGAACAGGCAGTTCTCATAGAAAGAAATTAAAGATATCTATAAGCATATGAAGAAATGCTTTAAATCACTATTGATTAGAGAAATGCAAATCAAAATGACTCTGAGATGCCACATCTCACCAGGTAGATTGGCTAAAGATGACAAACCAGGAAAATGACAAATGCTGGAGACGATGTGGACAAATTGAAACACTAATTCATTGCTGGTGGAGTTGTGAGCTGATTCAACCATTCTGGAGAGCAATCTGGAATTATGCCCAAAGGGCTATAAATAATTTCATACCCTTTGACCCAGCAATACCACTTCTAGGGTTATATCCTGTGCTGTTAATTTATTTGCTATATAAAGGAGGAAGACCCATATGTACAAAAATGTTTATAGCAGCTCTTTTTGGGGTGGCAAAGATCTGGAAATTAAGGGGGTGACCAACAATTGGCAAATGGCTGAACATGTTGTGGTATATGCATGTGATGGAATACTATTGCATTATAAGAAACAAGGAGCAGATGGACTTCATATTTACCTGGAGAGGTTTATACGAACTGATGCTCAGTGAGAAGAGTAGAATGAGGAGAAATTTGTATACAATCACAGACACAACATCTGTGTGATGACCAACGATGACAGACTGGACTCTTCTCAGCAATGCAGGGATATAAGTCAATCCCAAAAGACTCATGATGGAAAGAGATGTCTACATCTAAAGAAAGAACTAGAAAGAACTGAGTTTGAATCCTGATTGAAGCAAACTACTTGACCTCTTTCTTTTTATTGTTTGGCTTTATTTCCTCTTTCCGTTTTCCATTCCATCTAGTACAGCCAGCCTTTGTAACCTGACTAATGTGAAAGTATTTGCAGATCCTATACTGGATTATATGCAGTTGGGGGAGGGGGAAAGAGGGGAAGGAGGAAAAGAAAATTTGAAACTCAGGGAATTATGGAATGGAATCTTGTAAACTAAAAGTAAACAGACAAATTAATAAAGACAAAAAAGTAAAAAAAAAGAAAATTACACAAAGTCAAAAAAGTTAATGTTGATAATTTGAACCTAATAAGAAATAGGGGATTAGGTTCATGTCATCTCCAAAAAGTGTAATATGAAGTCAACATAACCATAAACACTGTACAGCAAATAAAATTCTTAATACTAAAATTTTTAACCTGCATTTTTTTCTCCCACTGTGTCAGATAGTGGTGTGAGGACATTGTACCATATATTCTACTGTTGCAAACTTCTCTGCTTCGGCTACCCTCTGAAAACCAGTGGAGAGGTTCCTAGGACTTGCTGCTGTCAGAATACACCAAGATTAGTGAGGTCTCCATATTACTTCTAATATTCTGCCCTTCAGGATTATTGAATAGCATTTGAGAATATGAAGGACATGCCACCATAAAATAACCCATCAACAATGTCTGCTTCATGCCCTGTTTGAGCTCCTTAAGTGTGTTGGATTATGCAACCATAGCAGAGGTGAGTTGGTGTTTAACCTTGAGACTGCAATGGATGATAGGGTAAGGAGCCTTGATATCTCTAGCCAGCTGGCTGATTATGCCAAACTATTGTTTAAGCTTGGAAACTCTGAGTGGCCCATTTTTCTCTACTGCGCATATTCCCAAATATTCATGGCCCAATGAGAAATTGAAAATGAGGCTACTAATAAAACCAAACAAATGCTTTAAGTCTCAAAAGTTAAATGTGAAAATGTTGAGGGTAAGTTGTATATAAGGAGTGAGTGATTGTGCGTGCGTGTGTGTATGTATGCATAGATATCAATATGTAATCTTCAGTGGAAGTTTTATTTTGTATTTTTAAATGAAGGGGTTTTACTCATTTATAAATGTCACTGTTCCTTTCTCTCCATTTTATTCACTAACTAAAAGTATCCTTAATGCTCACATTCAGATTTTATACAAACTACATGGTGGGCGAAGGGGGAAGGGGATGATAAACAACATTCTCACTAATATAGAAATTAGTGAACAAGGAACAGTGATCAAACCTATAACTATACTCTCTGGAATTATTTGTTTGCGTAAAGAAATATCAAGTCAGCTTCAAGTATTTGAATATTTCAGGCATTAAACAGAAACTTACCTTCTATACTGAGAACAACCAAATTAAATAGTGAAAATTAGCCTTAATTATTTATATAAACTTTTAATACTCAATTTCACTAGGTGCTTGCTAATTTTTTATTTGGTGTGCAGTCTTGAACTCAAATTGTTTTATGTAAGAAGTTTTGTGTTGAGTACATGCTAAAATGTTGCTTGAGAGCACTCTACAGGATAGTAGCTTATACTATAGGGAATTGGGTGGGGATGGGGATTGAGAGTATTCATGGGAAAGAGCACTTGACCAGTTATTAAGAGAAATGGACCTATTTTGGGCTACAAACTTGGATAAGTAATTTTAAGTCTCCGGATTTCTTTTTTTCATTCTGAAAAGAGAGGAACTTCAAAATCTCATATCCCTTTAAGCTCTACTCTTCTGGGTTCTGGGTTAAACTTTTAAGTGACTCACTTCATAGATTATAGATATATATCCAGATATGCAAAATGGCTCCAAAGGTAATAAGACTTCTTAAGGGTGCATTCCATGCCTCTTTGTGTCACAAATTCCTAATTATAGCTTTGATGAGAAAGGCAAGATTTAAAAACATCTGCAGATGTCTAAATAGTCATCATTACAGAGAACTATTTATCTGAGGAAGTGATTGTAGATATAGATGTATAGAGGGTTAAAGACTACTCAATCTTACAGGAGACCCACAGTCTAGCATTAGAAAGAGTGAAGGAAAGGGTAGGGGAGAGGAGGAGAGGGTAAAGGTGGGATTTTTTTGTCTCAGAGACTAGGTGAAAGCTGTGAGAGGGAATGATCTACACTATCAAATACCACAGAGAAGAAGGTGAACTGGGTGGGGGGGGGGGCGATTATTGAATTTGATTATTAACTAGAGCATGAAAATTCACCAGGGATCAGAGCAGCAATTACAGCAAGATTGCAATGTTTTTTTGTTTTTGTTTTTGTTTTTTTTTACTCCACTGGCCCTGTCCAAATCACCATCTAAAGACAATTTAATAGCATTGAATACAGTATAAAGGACCACTGACTATTCTATATGTGACCTATTTTTGTGTGTTTTTTATGAGCTGGTTATGAGACTTTCCTACATTTGCTGCATCATTCTTTTTTTTTTCTAACTTGTCTACATCTTCTTTTATCTAAAAGACGTCCAGGGACAGAAGCCAGTCCATCTCTATATTTCTTACAGTAGTTCTTGGTATGCTGATTTTTTTTGTGACAGAAGATACCTACCCATTCTCCTTTGTCTGTAGCAGGTCACTTTTACTAAAATAAGACACTTGATGATTACACCATCCTTGAGTTCTCCAGGGGCTGATCCTATACTCTAAGAAAAAGAAAGACTCTTTTGAAATATCTTTATATGTAGTTGGAATTAACTTTCATTTATCTAATGTTGCTAAAACCTAAGATTTTCACCTTTTCTGTATCTTGTATTCTTAGAGTTGTCTGGGGAAGGGAGAGGTTGAGTGATTTACTTTGATTCACAAAGCTAATAAATGTCAGAATCATTCCTTGAATGTGGGTCTTCCTGCCTCTGAAATTTGCTCTTTTTATCACTTTTGTTTTTTTATTTTTTTTAAACAAATGCTTTATTAACTTCTGTTTTACATCATTCATTTCCACCAGATTTTGAGTTACAATCATTTCCTCCCACCCCTGTTATTCCCCTACCAACCCTCCCAGAATAGCAGTCCTGCAAGATATCGCTTCCTCCAATCTGCTCTCTCCCATACCTTCTCCCATACCCCCTTCGACTTTTCCATTAGAGGAAGGTGAATCTTTGTGTCCCAATGCCTGCACATCTTATCACCCAATTACAAGCAAAAGAGTACTAATAATAGTGTATATATATATATATATATATATATATATATATATATATATATATATATTTGAAACATTTAATGTTACGACCTCGAATTTCAGATCCATTTCCTTCCTCCTTTGTCACCCATTCCTTCTTGGGAGATAAGTAATTCAGTATATGTTGTACATGTCTAGCTATGCAAAACATTGTCATAGTAGATATATTGTACAAGGCTGGTTATAATTCCCTCCCACTCATCCCACTCCCCACCTGGTCCATTCCCTACATGATCCTGTCCCTCTTCTATAGTGGGTACTTCCAACCTCCCCTCCCCCCAAGGATGCCCTCCCATCCATCATCCTTCCTCTCATCCCCCTTCCCCCTATCCTGCTGCAGGTTGAGATATCCCATTTAGTATGTATGTCATTTTCTCCCTGAACCAAACTCAATGTGAATGTGGTTTTGCCTTTTTAGCCTTCCTTATTCTCCCCCTCCTTTGCAACCACTTCCCCTTGCTTCTTCTACATGGGATAGTTTACCCTACCCTGTCTCTCCCCATCTCCTCTTGCCACTTTCCTCTATCACCTCATAATTTCATCCCTTGATTATTCTCCCTTCCCAACAAATTCAACCTATGCCCTCTATCCATATATAACTGTAACCATACACACACACACATTCACATATGTATTCATATGACCACACACCCTTCTTCCATTATTTTCATAGTGAGAAAGATATCATCAGTCAGGAATGTAAACAGTTCAATTTTGATAAGTTCCTTCTGATTTCTTTTCCCTGATTACCTTCTCAGGCATCTCTTGCTTCTTGTGTGTGGATGTCAAATTTTCTATTCAATTCTGGTCTTTTCCTCAGGAATGCTTGGAAGTCCTCTATTCCACTGAATGACCATATTTTCCTTGAAACAAAATACTCAGTTTTGCTGGGTAGGTGACCCTTGGGTTCATTCCCAGCTCTTTTGCCCTCTGGAATATCATATTCCATGCCCTTCTATCCCTCAGTGTAGAAGCTGCCAGGTCCTGGGCTATTCTGATTGTGTTTCCACAATATTGAAATTGTTTCTTCCTGGCTGCTTGTAGTATTTTCTCCTTGATCTGGGGATTCTGGAGCCTGGCTATAATATTCCTGGGAGTTTTCTTTTTGGGGTCTTTTTCAGGAGGTGATGGGTGGATTCTTTCAACCTCTATTTTTCCCTCTGGGTCTAAAACATCAGGGCAATTTTCCTTGACAATTTCTTTAAGGGTGATTTCTAGGTTCTTTCT